>JABTTQ020000837.1:0-185788 GCA_016081115.2 Rehmannia glutinosa | reverse complement strand
ATTTCCTGCACCTCCACCACCAAGCCACCTCGGTTTGATTCCAAAAATTTTATATTTTGGAAAGAAAGAATGGAATGCTACTTACAAGGTTGCGGGTTCGACATTTGGAACACCGTCATTAATGGAGAATCCATTCCGATGAAAGATACACCACACACCTCAAAAGGCTTCAAAGAGCTCAATGATGAAGAGAAAGAATCATCTCCTTAAATGGTAAAGCTCTTAATATTTTACATTGTTCACTTACCACTTTGGAATTTGATTATGTTCAAGGTATTCGATCGGCACATGAAGTATGGCAAAACTAGAAGCCATCTATGAAGTATATGCAAATAAAAGGAGCAACTCAAAAGCATCTACTTCTCAAATGGATACAACATCAAATCCAACAATATGGGATGAGCCTCTTACAAATTCGATGATGAAGTCGAAAAATGTCTTATGGGCATCGAAGAAGAGAACGAGGTAAGTTCTAAACCTTCTACTTCTTATGACAATGAATTGCAAAATGAATATAGTGATTTGCAAAATGATTATGATGAACTTCAAAATGAATTCCAAAGCCTACTTGTTAAATACAAAAATTTGAAAAAGGAATTCAATATTTTGAAAAATGATAAGGATAGTTTATTTACTTCTTATGAATCACTATCATGTGCTCACACCACCACACTTGACAAGGTTAGAAACCTTGAAAAAGAAAATAGTACTCTTGTTGAGAATATTGATTGCATGAAAAAGGATTTATTAAAATCCAACTTGAGTACCAATAAAATGTCCAATATTGTTGATATTCATAATTGTGATAAAGGACTTGATCATAAGCCTAATGTTGTTAATCATATGAAAAAGGATCAAGTCAATATGCATATTGGTCATTATGCTCCTAGAATTATTACTTGTTTTTATTGTGATAAAAAGGGTCATACGGTAAATACTTGTCGGGCTAGAAATAGCTCTAATTATTGTTGGAGACCTAAAAGTCTCAAGACTAATCCCAAAGGACCCAAACATATGAGGGTACCACAAAACAATGTCATATTAGGTACACGGCGAAATAATGATCGAAGAAAATTCATACCGCCAAGAAGGCATCAAATGACCGTTTCATTTGATCAAAGAAGGAGAAACTATTCTCAACAAAGCCAATTTCCAAGAAGAGGGTACAATCAAAATGGGAAGAACACAATCCTTGAAATGGCAAAGACATCATCAACAAGATGATTTTCAAAGAAGAAGAGACTTTCAACAATGGGAAAGCAACAAACCTTGAAATGGAGCAATCAAAGAAGTAATCATCAACAAAGTGACTTCTCAAAGGAAGATATCATCAACAATGGGAACGACACAACCCATGGAAATGGCGTAATTGGTAACCCGTATCTCCCTATTTAAATATGCATTTTATTTTGTTATTATGCATGCTTTTATTTGTGTCTTTATTGCAAAATGAGTTTTCAAATTTTTTTAATTAAGGTCTTCAATATATATTTGTGCTTTTAAATTTTTTTAAAAAAAGAAGACCTTATATGATGTTTTTAAAACTCTTGTGCATTTTTTGAAAACTATAGTATGTTATCATCTCTTATGGTTTTTTTTTTTTTTTTTTGGCATGAGCTTACTTGTGATATCTCTTAGCCTACACTTTTATCATTATGATTTGTGCTAGATTTGTTTTAAGAATTGTGTAGGATTTACATATTTTCACAAATGGCCATTTTCGTCATTTTTATCAAGAAAAGGCATAAATTATCGAGGCACGTTTACTTGTGTTATTCTTACTCTTATAGACTCGATATATGTATTATCATATGCCTATGTGCTTGTTTTTCATAGTATTTCATACAAATGCCATTAAGAGGATTTTTAGATTTTTTGAAAGGCACTATTCGATATTTGATTGCACATATTTGCTTTGTCAACTTTTGTTCAAATACTTCTTTTAAATAAGGTCTCAATTATATGCTATCGGATTCTCAATTTCAAAAGAGACCTTTTGTAGCTTTCTTAAGCTTATTTGAACTTGCATGATTTATTAGTCTCTTGATGATATTCTAAATGCATAGTATGTGTTTCTTGCTTCATGATCTATATATATATATATATGTGTCTCTTACTACTATGCTCTTTTTGCAAGATATTTTGTGGTTGACAATTGAGGCATGTTATTTCACTTGGGCTATTTTTCTTGCTTATATAAGAAATGCCTTTAATGAGTTTGTTGAGTTGTGTAGAAAAGAAAATACTCCAAATTTTTGGATGTAAATGTTCTATTATGAACACCTTAGATCATTTGGATGCCCAATAGTGATGAAGAAGACAAATTCCTAAATTGATGCTTCAAGATGAAGATTGGTTTTTAGAATCGCAAGAGGAGCTAAAAAAATGATACTTGGAAGTTGATGCCATGTCTTTCATCACAAACGATTATAAATGCAAAATGGGCACTCCGAAACAAACTCGATGACCAAGGCAACATTGGTCGAACTAAGGCAAGGTTAGTAGCTCGAAGGTATCTTCAAGAAGAAGGTAATGATTTTGATGTAATATTTGCACTCATAGCTCTTTTTAGAAGTTATTTGCTTTTTACTTGCCCATTCTTGTTTTAAGAAAATTTCAAGCTTTACTAAATGGATGCTAATTTTCTAAATGGTTTTATTCATATGGAAGTCTATCGGAGTTTAAAATTCTAGGCCAATTTTTTTAAAAAAGGCTTTGTATGCGGTTGATAGACTTAGCTATTTTTGCTAAATGATTCTACAAGAGGTAAAGTTGATACTACTCTCTTTGTTTTTGAAAAAGGGCAAGATTGTTTACTTGTGCATATTTATGAGAATATTTTTGGTACTACTAATGAATATTTGTGCAAGATATTTTTTCCAAGTTGATGCAATGTGTACTTGAAATGAGCATGATGGGGAGCTCAATTTCTTGCTTGGACTTCAAATTATTCAATGCCAAGATGGTTATATTGAACTCTTGAAGGAGTTAGGCATTGAAGAAAGAAGAAATATCTCAACCACTATGACTAAAGATTGACAAAGGTTGAGAAAGGCATGTCGGTCGACAAACAAATTCGAGGTATGTTTTCTTGTATTATTTCTATAGACTCGAAATTCCATATGCATTATGTCTATATGCTCGATTTCAAAAACTATCCCAACGAATCTCAATAAAGTGCCGTTAAAAGAAATTTTCAAATATTTGAAAGGCACTTCTTCTTATGACTTGTTGTATCCAAAGCTTTAAAATGTTCTTATTTTTCGGGATAACAAGTTTGGTATCTATTATACGGTTATTCGTATTCAAAATTTGGTTCGTCATAATCGAACTAAACATATTGAGATTCGATATATTTTTAAGGGATTGTGATTTTTAACAAAAACTTGAGATGTGTTTAATTCCGTCTCAAGGATAACTCGCGGACTTTTTGATCGTTAACCGC
Organism: Rehmannia glutinosa; assembly: GCA_016081115.2. NCBI lineage: Eukaryota > Viridiplantae > Streptophyta > Magnoliopsida > Lamiales > Orobanchaceae > Rehmannia > Rehmannia glutinosa. Next base: position 182,343 of record JABTTQ020000837.1, on the reverse strand, counting down.
CGAGTATTTTACCTCATTTCGAGCTTGATTATGACATAATGTATATTGAATGAGGTCTACGTTTGATTTTGCACGTTTTAAAACTTAGGGGCGAAAAATCGGATTTTTGGATCAAATTTCGATTTTCAAAACAAAAAGAACCATCGGTGGGATCGGGGCAAGGCCGACCGGCCGCCTTAAGCCGTCCGACCGGCCGCCCATGCCCTGGACCGGTCGCCGGATGATTTTTTGGCTAAAAATAGTTCTGTTTCCAGGACTTCGCCATTTTGGCTTATTTTGTCCATTTTTCGTCCCCTTCGCGAATTGCACACAAATTTCACTCAAAATTTGTTTTATTGCATACATTTTATATTTTGGGGATTATCTAGCTCGGTTATCATCATCATTGCTCGACTTTACCAATTGAATGGTAAGAATTTCACTATCGTTAGCTCAATTGGGTTGAACCTCGAGTTTGTGGCTTATATGTATTTTTCTTGATGCAATTCATATATATTTGTGATGAGCTTATTGATTGTTGATATGTTATATTGCATTTGGTGATGAAAACTTGGCTTGATTTCATTTACAAGGGCTATATATATCTCTTTCAATTTTTTACGCCCGCCAAGTGTTCGATAAAACGCGTTTCAATGAAAAATTCATCACCTACACGACTCTCTCGATTTCAAAAGTCTCATATATTTATAGAGATCATGTTTTCGCAAATCAAATGATTTTTCATAAGCTTCTACAAGTCGTATGATTCGACTCTTCTATTTGGTTTAAAAGCTTCAATGTTCAAATGGCTCGATACATCGGTTTACTTGCGCACTTTGATAAGAATATATGATGTATTTATCGTGCTAACATTCTTTTTGATGATTCCAAAGGGGGAGAAACAGGTTATAAGCTTATCTTAGCTCATAAGCTTAACGAAAAGAAGCTAAGCTATGGCTTCATAAAGCCATAAGTTGTGGATCATATTTAGTCCACTTGGTGTATTATGGTTATGTATGAATCATGGTCCATTGGTTGTAGTATGGACTTATATACGGTTCTAATGATGTATCTTTGACAGGGGGAGCTTTTAAGTTATTGATACTTAAGCTCAATATCGAAAAGCTAATATTTTAGCTTATGTTTAAGTTGCTTCTATATAACTCTTGTTGTGCATGTTGATAGGGGGAGCATTTGCTATATGTGTTTGAATATCTCTACTCCCATCCATGTGTTTTTATTGCATGGAATGTTGTCGCTCACAACGGATAGTTCTCTTTAACCGAAAATTGTTTTGTTTTCAAAATCGACCTCATTAAAATTGTTTTGGTTTGTAATCATCAAAAAGGGGGAGATTGTTTGATAAATGGTTTTATCATGATTTTGATGATTTTGTTTTATACCAAAACAATGGTTTTAAAGGTTGTCCAAATACTCCTAAATGATTTAAAATAGTTTTAATATTTTCCTAGTATTTGCTCAAGTCTTTTTCGATTAATATTGGACAACACTTTCAAAGATTTTATGTCAATGGGTTTTCACATTGAAACTATATTTCTAATGTTGTCTAAATACTCGATCGGTTTAAAATGTTTTTACTAAATTTTCTGAGTATTTCTTAAGTTTTATTTTCGACTAAAATTGGACAACATTTCTCTCGTGGTCGACCTTGGCCGCCTCTATAGGGCAACCCGTACTGAAGATGTTTTTTGAAACAGAAAAATGAGACGGAAGAAATTTCAAGCGTCGACCGTCGCTCGGGCGTCGACCGCGTCCCGGGTCCGGTCGCCTGGTGGGGTCGACCGTACTGCAAAGTGTGCAAAATCTCCTGTTCTATTTTTGGAGAGGTCGACCGGCTAGGGGTGATGTCGACCGGCCGAGCACCCCTCGACCGGCCGCCTGTAATTTTTCAAGACTATTTCAAACGCCCTTTTGTGCGTGCACCGGTCGCTCTTTTAGTTTGACACTAAAATATAACCGTTGTGCAAGACCATTATTCTTCCTTAAAATGTGGGATTGTTCTATAATCTGATTTTTGTATCCTTATGAGACAACCATATTTATTTTAATCTCTTTGTCTTATTTGTAGACAAAAGAAAACATGGAGGAGCCCATGAAGGAGCCTATGTTGGAGGAGCCTTTGGAGGAGCCTGGAGGAGCCTATGTTGGAATTCAAATTTGAAGGCTCTCCTATAAATAGATGAAAGCTTGAGGGATCAAATACAAGACTTGATACAAACAACAAGAGATATCACAAGCACATAATCTTTGTTATTCATTTCAACATTCTTGTTGTAATAGCCTTAAGTACTATCACTTTCACATCTTGAGGTCTAGGCTTTCATTCTTGATTACACTTGCACTTTTGAGTTGTAATATTTTTCAAAGTGTAATCTTGATTGTAATTCATCAACCAAACACAAGATATCCTTGTGAGTATTCTTGTGGTAAGAATACACTTGGGTGATCTAGGTGATAGGTGTTTCAAGAGTGTGGTGCTCTTGAGGTGTTGAAGAATTTGGTATTCTTCAAGATTGAAGATTGTGGTGATCTTCAAAGGTGCGGTTGAAGGAAGATTGTGGTAATCTTCAAAGGGAGATTGTGGTAATCTCCAAAGGTGGTGTTGGAGAGTTCGGTGCTCTTCAAGTCGGAAGATTGTGGTAATCTTCAAAGGGAGATTGTGGTAATCTCCAAAGGTGGTGTTGAGAGAGTTCGGTGCTCTTCAAGTCGGAAGATTGTGGTGATCTTCAAAGGAGATTGTGGTAATCTCCAAAGGTGGTGTTGAAGAAGAGTGTGGTGCTCTTCTTCAAGGTGTTGTAAGTTGAATTTGTATTAATTTTGGTAATTAATAAAATTCTTTTTCTTTTTCGAAATCCATCCCTGATATACTTTGGGGTGGTAGAGATTAGGCCCTGGTGGGTTGAACCTCTTTAAATCGACGTGTGTTGTTTACATTCCGCACCTTATTATTGTGTTTGAGCTTTCGATTGTTAAAAGAGGGCGAAATAGAAAAGATGGAGATAATCTATTCACCCCCTCTGATTATCGTAGCCGCTGACTTACATATTTTCGGTTCGGAGATTTTTCACCCGGATATCGATTCGGTTTCGTAATCTCCAAGTCTCATGCACAACCCTAATTCCTAGTGAGTTTCGCCTCTAGTGCTTGATGATTTAGCATGGTGGAAATTACATGCGAGAGGACCCGAATCCGTAAATTTCTTCAATTGAGATTTTCTATTACATTTAGTGTTTCGTCTAGGGCGTCAATTTATGACCCGACACGATAACCCGACACGAACCTAACACGAATTTAGCAGTGCATGTACAACCTTTAACAGTTCGGGTCAAAATCGGTCGGACACGGTTAACGGAAAATAAATAGGCCAGGTCGGGTCGACTCGCGGTCGACACGATTGACCTATGTAACCCGTTTAATTTTATTGTGATATATTATTTTAATATTTTGTGATGTTTTAGTTGGTTATATGATGATGGAAAAATTATTATATGCATTTTTTAATATATTTTAATATTTAATGTATTTTTATTTGTAATTTTAATTTTTTCTGATTTTTTTAATATTTTTTTCATGTCAAGTTTAAATTATACAGGTTTTTCGTGTCGTGTCGGGTTACCCGTGTTATAAATGGGTCGTGTATCTTGACACGAATAATTAAATGGGTCGGGTTCGGGTTCGTGTCGGACTGTAATACTGTGTAAAAACACGACCCGCGAACACGAGACACGACACGATTGACACCCCTAGTTTCGTCATATACTCATTTGAATGTAAAATGTTAAATGTACAAATATGACGTCATTATGCATACACGTGACATTTATTAATACCTTTAAAATAGAAGATGAAACATTAAGGCGTAGGGAAGGGGGCCAACATGCCCTCCCCATTTTTTTAAAAACATTTTTACACTAGAAAGTTCTTTTTTTTTTTAAATATTTATTTTAATTACAATTTATATAATTTCTTTTAATTTTCTATCCGACTTAACCCACTTAGTATTTGATGTTATGGTTGGGAAGGCGAATTACTCGTGTGACGACGTAGGCCTCTGACCTCCCCAGTTGCGCTTGTCCAAATGTTACATTTGGCTATCATCCAACATATGTCGATCAATTGAATTAACTGGAATATATTCTAAAAAGTTAACAAATTATTATAGCTAATTCCTTGAAAGTATAATAAAAGCTAAAATCTGATTTATAATTAATTTTTTTGATCGGTAATTTATAATTAATTAAGACAACTAAAGTTAGTCATATATATGTGATAAAAGCTGTCTCCACTCTTTCGAAAGGGCCTAGTTTAATGCGTAATTAATTTTCATGTTAATTTTTTTAGTTTTTGAGCTGCAAAATCACTTATCAAAGTTTTATAATTAAATAATTCTAATATTTTACTCTCAATAGATATTGTGGCTAGTTTACTCAATCTAATGAATCTATCTTGTAACACACTTAAATATTAATTTTGAAAAATTTCTTTCGGTTGTGGTAGCAGTCACATGTATGTCAATAATATCCTTTAAGCAATACAAGTATTGGTAAAATAATCTAATCTTATGATATAGTTTAATACTTGGGAGGAATATTGTTTCTTTTGTAACTACTTCTTTCAATACTTTCAGTTCTGAAATTAAATCATGGCTATTAATATCAACATGCTCATCGAAACTTAAAAAAATTGTTTGATTAATATAATATTTTTTCAATTCATCATCATATAAAATATTAGATTTCCGGGCTTCAAATAGAAAACTAAATATGGTTTCATATTCTAAAAATTGTTTAAACCGGCTCGATAGAAGAAATAGATTGATCTAGTATTCCTATATATATAAATAATCATTACGAAAAGTCTCGTCAGCTGAATGTATGATCTCTTCACTAACATTTTCATCAAAATATTTTTTCTATGAATCCTACTTTTTTCATGGAATTTAGGCTCTATATCCATTTCAATTAGAGTCATCAAAATCGGGCAAACGGGGCGAGAAAATCTCACCTAACCCAACCCGCTTTGGTCAACTTAGGTTGGTTTGGCCGCCAAAAAATAAAAATAATAGAAAAATGAAAAAAATATTTTTTATTAATATTATTAATTTTAATGAATTAAATATACTAATGGATAACAAGTACATATTTTATAAAAATATTATATACACTTTTATAAGAGATACAAATATAAAATATCAATTATACTAATTTTTTTATCTACATTATCTAATTTTTCTTTTTTTTTTTTTTTTTAATTTCTCGGGCTAGCCTCGCCACCACCGCCCGCCAAGCCCGTGGTCTGGCCCGTGGCGGGCTAGCCCGTTAGACCCGTCCTTTGGCGGGCTACTAAATACTTAAGCCCACTCCCCTACCTTAGGCGGGCGGCCCGATGGCTACCGCCCATTTTGACAAATTTCTAATTTCAATAGCCAATTTTGTTATGGAGTCTAATACAAATACAAAATCATTTTCCCTATAACTTTTCAAATAAGCAATAAGACCTCTTTTTTTTTTTTTTTTAGAAGAGCAATAAGACCTCTTAAATGATCAATAAGACATCAATATGCATATTTTTAAACTGGAGGGTCTTACCAACGAAATTAACGACAAATAATATACCATACCAAATATTGATTCCTAATAAAAATTCAAATTTCTCAATCGCATAAGTGGCTAAACACAAAGCTTCACTACTTTTTGATAATTGAATTAAAGCTTTTCTTATTTGGCGCTTGAAACTTTATCGCTTTGATGCTTCCAATTCTACTTTCCAATCGACTTTGAGATAGTAATTTAATTGATAACTTACATTATCTAGCAAAAATTTACATATTTTGGTGGAAGAGGCAAATAGAGAATAAATGTTTTGTAAAACAACAAACAAAGAAACAAACTCTAGCTAGGACATGAATTGACCATATCATATAAAACTAAATTCAAATTATGACAACCACAAAATGTATAAAATGCTATAAGATTTATGTCCAAGAATCTTTTTGCACTCCTTGCTGTTTATCTTATATGTTTGATTCATTATCATAACCGTGTCTCCTTATATCATTAACATCCAACTCATATTTTCTCAATACACTAATAAGTTCATCAAAAAGTCCCTTTCTTATTGTATCATCAATGTTGAGGCGAGAATTTACCCCACTTAGAAAATTCGATCTCCGATGTTCATTCCGTCTTGACGCCCTGAAACAACAAAGTGAGAAGGGAAATATAATACTTCATTTTCATGGATAGCCATCTTTATAAGAAGATTAGTAATTAAGATAAGAATTCCACCTCACAAGAATCTTGTGATAAGCATCATTTTCCATCCAATTAGATATATTTGGTGTGTTTATCATCTATTTTTAGTATAAAATATTACCAATTATGGCTCTAATAGCCCATATTCGTATTTGGGCTTTATCTCCAATATTGAGGCCCAAATTCTTTGTTCTAATTTAATATGGCCGATAAGCGTATCAATCAACATTTAAAAATTCTATGAAGTACTCATTCTATTTTTGTTGGAGATTTCAAAGTATCGACGATATATCTCAAATGAAGGTCATTTGTTCTTGGTACCGCTTATAGGACTAATTTGTGAAAAACCGTGGTTTTTACAAGATCATTTTGCCACTAGCCTAAAGTTACGGAACTAATTTTGCAATTTTTCATCTTCCATCATAGTTTTCTCCATTTGCCAACTTTTGTTGGTAAAAAATGTAGAAAAATGCCTATTTTTATCATCTTTTGGAAATTGTAAATTGATACGTCTTATGGGACCATTTCCTATTAATAAATATCTTATTTTTTTCATCAATACTTTTCCATTCTCTCGGATCATAAATATACTATATTCAAATATTTTCTTGTGAAAAATATCTTCATATAAATTTTATTGTCTTCTTGTTCGTACGTGATTGGAATTGTGACTATTGTTGTTTTCAATATTTTCTTCTTCTTGAACATTATTATCAATATTATCTTGTCATATCGTATTAATGTACTAAGGAGTAAGGACTTCTAAGGCCAACTGTTAACCTATTTCTTAATCAATTGAATTTGTTACAATAACCTCTTTATGAATTGTAACAAATTTATCAAGTGCACTTTTTTTTTTTTTTTTTTGACATGAGAAATAATTTTATTAATTAATTCAAACAAGCAATACATCGATAAAAAAGAAACAAATCTGTTAAAAACCATAAAAGATAAAACAATGAAAAGATTCATAGATCTAGGTTAATAACAAAACCGTAAAGCCTACAATTTTGAAAAATCTATAATATCTAGAATACCTATGATTCCGGATCTGCAATATTTGAAGATCACAACTGATTTATCTCTGTCGATCGAAAACTTGTTTGTTTGAATCGCCCGCACAAGAAAAATACCGCAACAAGACGGCAACAACCAAACGTCGCACTAGACGGCGAAATCACAAACAATAAAAAGAAACAAATAACCTAGATCTACGTGGAAAACCACTTATTTAAAAATGAAAATAAGAAGATGTAGATGGGGTGATTTCATGCCAAAAATGACCAAAAATCACCCATTTAACAATGAAGAGCAAGAAAAAAATGAGAGAGTTTTTATCAAGTGCACTTTAATCGTTCAACTCTTTTTATTTCTTTTAACTTTTCATAACCAGATTCATACTTTCTAAATGTTCAAAAGAAAAAGAAATGATGAAACGACAAAACGCGATTAATGAAAACAATGAGGATTGCACGCGTTACTCATTAGCTAGCAAATTGATTTCTACAAACAAATGCTTGATGAGAGAAATAAGAATTTCATGTCAGTCAAAGAGAATAATTAAATTTTATATTTTTGTCATTCAATAAACAAAATCATATTATATTATAAAATCAATAACAAGCAAAAGAAAATAGTTACCCAAAGATTGGAAAAATATTGGAGATTACATCCATATCTTTTATGTTAGGAAAGATATTGGAGATCCTAATTGATTAGCATGCATATTGGGATTGCATCTAACATAGAAAGATCCAATTATAATAGGAATTGAGATATATCGTTTTATATTCTCTCCCTATATTATATGTAGTAGAGATTATTATCTATTTCCTATGATATCGTATATTGCCCTCCAACGATTTCTCTCACGTTCTTTGTTGGAGCATTACTAAAGTTTTTCAAAGGTTTAAGGTGTGCACACCCAATTAAAAACTCTAGTAGTTATTTACACCAACGAAAAGATGTTCATGTACTTGTTCGTGGTTTGTTCGTGGTTCAACCAATCTATGAGGTTCATTCGTTATTCGCGGTTCAATCAAGAGGATGCTTGCAGAGGCTTAATCATGGATCAAAAGGAGGCTTGTAGGCGGATTTGCTCAATCTTGCTCGTGGATCGGCAGCAACATTGCAAATAAGTATACTCGATCCACTTTATATGTGCAAATATGTGATTTATATTTTGAAACATATTTGCTAACAAAGATATCGTGAGCCATTAGGACTCGATCTCGCCTATTTAATGTCTTGAGTTTGATAATACATGTGATTTTATTTATTTTTTTGGAAAAGTTCGAATCTGTACTTTTGTTTTTTAAGAATGCAATATTTGTGTCAAATTGTAGCTCTCGAAAATACGATTAACTTGATATATTTATATATGCAAAACGGATTAGAATCAAATAAGTTATGGCGATTCAAAGTTTCTTGAAAAAAACTAATTTCATTGGGAGTCGTGTCCAAGAGTTGCCTAAACTATTTTACTGCCAAACAAAAATTTTCCGCACATTGGGCTGCAATTTTTTCTCTGCCCGTACGTATGCGTATGCAGAGACGCGGGCCACGCGGCTGACATGACGCTGACATTGGACACCGAACGGCCGCTGAGTATTGCCTAAATAGTGTATCTCTTTGATATAAAAAAATTAAATTGATTGTTGGTCTTACATGAATGTGAACACTAGAGCTTTTTAATATATCTTTTGCATGTCCAGTAGGCTAAGAGAATTTGTTATTATTGTGCTAGCATGTTTGTTATTTATATAAAAACTGGACAATTCATTTTTTCTTACATGATAATGTATATGGCAATAATTTTTGTGCAATTTTTTGTTATAATATTAATGCATGTAAATTATTTTGCGCACCTGAGTGCATGTAAAATTTATTTTTGCAGATTAAAGTGCTTGAGAAAAAAAATTTATTTTTGCACATGAGAATGCTTTGGCAAATTATTATTGTGCGACGTGATGCAAGCAAGTATTATTCTTTACAAACTAGGAGGCTTGCAAGAATATTTTTGCGCATAAGAGTGCATGCAAAATTATTAGTTGTGCATGGTGCTTGCATTCATATTTTTTAAATGCATTGTGATGCATGACCAAAAAAATTGTATTGGTACATGGAGAATATTTTTCTTTCACATAAGCCGCGTGGAAGAAATATTATTTTTGCACATTATGATGCAAGCAAAAAAAATTTATATGATTTGTATATTTTTGAGTTGATGTGATATAAATTTTATTATACATTTTGAATGAGTGGACATTGACATACGGGTGTTCATGTATTTGAGTGTTTATTGTTTTATATTAATATTATTTGTGGGAGTTAATTTTTGACAATGCCGATAATTCGGTATCCTCATTTATTTTGGTTTACTTTTTTTCTTGATTGACTAGTAGGCCTTAAAAATATGTAATTTTTATTTTTATTTTTCTCAATGTATATATTTATTGAGCCAATTTTTGGAGGCTATGTAACATCAATTTTACGGGGATATTTTTTATTTTACCACCATAAGTATAAATTATCTCCACATGATACACCATATGTCAATGTCGCCCATGAGGGCTAATTTCATAATTATTCATATCGCATGGTTGCATGCATGATTTATTTTTGGACATTGATAATTTTATTCATGGACCGATAATTTTTATTGTGATCTTCAATTCAAAAGAGAGATGTTTACTAGCCTCAATGACAAATTTTCGATCTCACCGAATTGAAAAAGATAATAAATATTACTTGGATTCGAGAATAAATTTTTTAGATCAAGACCTAATCGCTGCTGCGTAATTTATTGAAATATTTTTAGACCGAACTCACCAACTTTAGCTTAGACCTATTTAGCATGAAAATGAATAAGATATCCAATATTGTAATTAGACGTAGATAATATGTTTGTGGATTAAAGAAAATATTTGTGCTTTAATTTGTTTAAGCCGCAAAAGAAAGAAAGTAATTGCCCGAAATTGTTGCAATTGAGATGCGACAATATACTTATTTATCAAGAATTAAGTTTGCTTTAAATTTGTTTAAGCTGTAAAATTAAAAAATTTAATAAAAGAGCTTAAACTCTATTATTAGAACATGAGCTTACTCACAAGTAAAAACTCTAGTTATCCAAATTCGCTATTTGAGTTGAATTAAGGATATTAGTAACTTGTGTTATTATTAATGAATCGCCTATCTAGAGATTGGTTATAAAAAGTTGAGAAATACACAAGTAAGTGCGTTTGTCGCTTATCTTTGACCACAGGGTGTGGAACCAGGACTTCTCAAGGGGGGCAACAATAATTTTTTTATAACCATAGGTATATATATACACACATATATACATACATACAAGATAATAAAAATTAAGTATATTATATATGCATAAAAAAAATACATTAATATTTTCCATAAAAATACATTAATACTCATTAGTAAATACCACAACAACAATAAATTAAGTCTTATCCACTATGTGGGGTCGATTATATGAATCATACATACCACGCCATTGTTTTTGGTCAAAAGCCATATTTTTATTTATTTCTAGATATAGCATGTCTTTTTTAATAGTTTCTTCCAAGTATTAATCAATTAAAACTTAACATTTCTCTCTTGCATATCATGAAAATCATCTACAATTGAATCTATACTATTTTTTTTTTGTAGTTTACTTTTCAATATACATTAGCAAACAATTTTTTTAATACTAGCAAATAATAATGAAGAAATTTATTTTCTATTTTAATTTTTGTCCTTTGATGAATCAAGAAGAGAAAATTTTATGTTTATTATAATACAAAAATACATAAGGTCTACAAGGTCTCCAACTTAACTCATTAAAATTATATGGGTCATGTTGTGGCCTTTAATAAAAAATTTGCCAATAAATTGTAGGCACAAAGATTATGGACTAGAATTATAGTACATATATACATATATGAAGTAAAAGAGAAAAAAAGAAAAAGTTGGGGGACGTCGTCCGCCCACCTAACCGACAAAAACCAATTCGGATGAATGTTGGAACAAACATAATGTAGCTTGACGAGAGCAAAAGCTAAAACTAGAACTATATATTGATCCATAAAGTGACAAGATGTGTCACCTTATTAAATGAGGCAATTAAGTGTTAAACAAATATGAAGTGTACTTATGAGGTAGGTAACTTCGCTCGTAACTCATGTCTTTGAGATGAAGTTTGACTATTTAATTGATCTCTTTTTTTCCGCTAATGCTTCCAAACCTCTCCATGGGTGGATTGTAGATGTTGTTTACTTATTATGCAGTTGAGATTGAGCAAATTTGTATGACTATTATCTAGTCGTGCGGCCATATAAGCACAAGAGGAGGCTAAAGAAAGTCACCTCAAGCTCAATAGTTGGTGTGAGAAACTTGATGTGTTGATGTAGTCTTATTTGGATAAATGCACTTTAAAATATTTGTCGAGTGAGAAACATCATCTTTTTCTTTTATTTTTTGCGATTGACTTTAAATAGTATTTCTTTTAGGTCTTGTATTGAGAAGACACTAGACTTGATACATTCTACCCTCATTTTATTAACCCAACAAGGCATTCTACTTTTCTTTTAATTCTTTTAAAATATGTGGGGAATTGTTGGTAAATTAGAAGTGTTGGGAGTATTTCAAAATAATTCGTATATCCCACATAAGGGGGTAAGTTGAATATTTCTCGAGAAGATATACATTAAAAAGTTTCGAGGAAGTATTTCATACATTTATAAAGGGATTTCCTTCTTCATATATCTAATAGAATATTCTAGAAAATTAGACTACATTTCTAACTATGTTTTTTATTGTTGGATGTTTTCAATGTCAATCGTTTATTTCTGAATGTTGATAATATAAATAGATCAACTTGGTTGGTATAGCAAGCCTTATCTAGTTATGACATATTCATATGCCTTATCCGAGCTCTTCTGAAAGTTAGACCATTTCTTTTGTTTTAAAACCACATTTTGGGTTATTGATGCTACTCTTTTTCAGATTATAGACATTGATTCTACTCCTATAAATAGAAGATTTTTTTAAAAGAAAGATCAGATAGTATACACCCTCCTCTCCATCTCACCTTATTGTTTACCCAATTGATCATGCTTCTTTTTGGCGATAGTTATTAGAATGCGGTCAACAAGACATAGATCGGTGAATTTCCTATGTAGTTCCGCATCTCGAAGTTTTGACGATTATGTCTAGGTTTAGTTATTAGAATGTGTCAACAAGACATAGATAGTACATTTTCTATGTAGTTTTGAATCTTCTCTACAAAATCAAAGAGTTTTGAAAATATCACATTCATTTTTTCTGCAGCAGAATTAGGAAATGAGCTTTAGATCCGTCTCTTCTAGGACTTTGATTTCATTCAGCAGGAATTTCCCCTCGAACCATTTTCAAATAATTTTTCAGATTGGAATTCCTTAAAGTAACTGTTGAGCACTGTTTAGCATTTATGCTAATCTAGCAACATTAGGATATTCATCAAAATATACTTGCATAAGGATTTTTCTCCTACTTCTTTAGCCTAACCAAGTCATAAATGTTGTTATAGACTCAGCAATTGAGGTCAAATACTTTGGAATTTTATTCAATTCCTCAAGATTGGAAGACAACTTGTCATTTATCTTCCTAAAGAAAATATTTGACAATTATAGTGGCATGGCCTTTCAGCCAAAATAGGATTCCAACAATGGATTTGTTTATCTTCTTATGTTAACATTAGTCGATGTAATTTTTTCAAGTAAACCTACCTTCTAGTGTCGTTGTTCGTAACAACATTGTCTTGTCTTTCCACTCGTTGGGACATTCTGATGGATTGTAAATAAACACTTCCCAAAAATCCTCAGGCTAGCTATGAATAAGCGAATCAACAATGTTTCCAGTTGGCACAATTTTTTGGTTTCATCACAAGGAAAGTTTTGGGTTAGAGTTTTGAATGATTTTGAAGCCTATAATAAGAGGTAACTGTGAAAATGCTTTGGCTTCTATGAGGTTGATGGCCGGGACGCACGGTAGATTTTCTGTAAGACTGGTCGTTGATCGGTAGATTTTCTGTAAGACTGGTCGTTGATAGGCTCAGAAAATAGAAAATGAAGTTTAGGGGGCGAGATTCAGTTTTTCTTAAAACCAGTAGATAAAGAGGGGGTAAAATTTTAAAATTTAATAATTTTATGTAGAAAATTTATATTAATCATATAAAAATTCAAGTTGAGGGGGAAACGGAATTATTTTAACCACGAGCTTGTAGCTTAAGTTGTATCGCGCACCCTTTGTAATGGTGTTGATCGGGTTCGAACTCGATATCTTTCAGTTTTTTGAAGTTTATCCCCTCTGTTTCAATCAAGATACTCTAACTTATTGAAAAAATCGATTAGCATTTTGGGATGTTTTTACCCGACAACGATTCTCCGGGCTTTCAATTTGCTTTGCTTAAAAGTTTATCAAAAATAAATAAAATTTACTAATATGACAAGAAGTCAAGAACATAATGATCTTCTATGTTCATCTTAGTGGTGATGACGCCCGAGCCGAGCCGAAGAAAATTAATCCACGTCATCAATACAGATGCATGCCCGGCGGGCCCCCCTGGGGATGTCATCGCAGTTTCGGTGACACGTCATGAGTTGGGCTCGCCACTACCGAGCCCAACCACCACACCACTACCGAGATCCGACCCCGAGCCCACCTTCTTGGCGGAAAACGCATGCGCGATAGATTCGAAAAAATAACCATTTGCCCATACTTGCCCATGCTTAGTGCTTTATTGGTATCGAAATGCTACCACGTGTCGGAAGGTTATTAAGATGAGTCACCAAGTGGCAAAACTTGGGCCGACATGCACGCTTAGAAGGGGCATGTGTCCTTTTCAAATTGTTTTACTAATTAGTGACGATTAGTGCAAAGATGATCGTTGAAAAACCACTTACAAAAGGGGTATAAAAAGCTTCATTTAAAGAGAGAAAAAGGGGAGAAAAAGCACTAGAAACGTGTTGTTACAAGAAAGACCGACCCCGAGAATCCGCCCGCAATGTATCAAAAAGGAAGAATTAGCCATAAATAAACACACGTTACGCACGCTTATATTTCCACGTGTTAAATTTCTTACATATTTTGCTTGTTGACCAAAATGCACGCAACAAATTGACGCTAGAAGGAGGGCCCGTATTGGTCCAAATGTCGAATTCCAGGCTAAAACAAGTTAAGTGAAAACCAGGTAAATTTCATCATTCATACTTTTCGTAATAGACAAAATGAGTCAACAATCGAAAATGCTCGTTTGATCAAGAGCAACACTTTAACAACCAAACCGGCCGACCACTAATTGTCAACATATGCCCCAGCATGAAGAGAGAGCACCACTTTATTTCCTTTCGCTCGCCTAATTGCTAACCCAACTTTCGACAACAAATGAACCAACTCATTTCACAAACACTCGCTACCAACTCCCAAGCACCTCCTCCACTTCTTGTAAATACTAACCCACTCAATCCACAACTAAATGTTAATATCAATCCTCAAGTCCCCAAGCCCCTCGTAATGAAGCCCAAGAGGCTAGTTCGGGTAATGAACAGGCGTGTCCGTCCGTGATAGAAGACGGCCGCGAAGATGATGAAGGGGCAAAGTCATGTAGCGAGTCACTACCGAGCTAACACGACATCGTCATGCCCATTCAATGTTTTTGCCGGACAACCTGGGATCGATCCTATACGCCCGGCTCGATCGATAAATTACCGACTCCGGTTTTAGGATGAGCGAGAGCCGCTAGGGTTAACTGACTCAAGGCCCTAGCCTACGGCAGAATGGGATGTAGAGATTCAGCCGCCTTTCGCCGCCGTCGTTTGAATGAATTGGAGGGCGGTCCGAGAAGGCGCGAACCGTCTCGGAGGCCGCCCCAAGCAATGAATCAACCAAATTTATGTCGCCATTTTCCCGGGCGACCCCATTACCGCCAAAGTTGAAAATCCCCGTGCCTCGTCTATACAATGGGGAGACCGACCGACCACTCACGTCCATAAGTACTTAGCATGGATGGAACTCGCATGCCCTAGTGATGCCATTCTCTGCGGGGGCTTTCCCATCGACATTGGGCGACCGAGCCCACCGTTGGTTTAGGACCCTACCACAGGGGTCCATTCGGGCATGGGCGGATCTGGTCTCTCGCTTTACGATGCACTTCCCGACTTCCAAGGTCCGAGCCGCACCAAAGGACTCCCTTGAACATCAAATAAGGGAAGGACGAGCCCCTAAAAGCTATATTTCTCGATTCAAAAAGCAAGTTCGTGAGATGGAGCCGGTGTCGGATGACGCCATTTTGATTGCGGCCATGGTCCGGCCTTGCCCCCGAGACTTGGTTTAACTATTCTATCCACGAATCGGGGGCGACCTCGCACTAAGAATTCCTGGTCCGTGCGAACGCCATATTTGCGCCGGAAGAAGCCATGGCAAGTCACCGCCCGAGCACCCGCCAGGGGGCGCGAAAAAGGACGGAAGGAAGGAATCAAGAATTGGGCAGGGTCGATTCGCACCATTCTCGGAAAACCCGACCACCGGATTTAAGGTTTTCCCGAAGCGCGAGCCGAAGTTGCCGCTACTGAGGAGTACTTTGACCCACACTCCATCACCATATGGAATGAAGTACGGTCCGAATTTGTTACCTCCGCCGCCTTTGAAGGTTGAGCCGCCAATTTAGATTCACGTCCGATCTTCGTGTCTATCGTAAATAGATAGGTCACGATCATCGATGAGTGCCAAGATCTAATCGGGGAAATTATGCGTATTGTTCGACAGGCGGTCTCAAAAGATACGTTCATGAACTATCGCCCCACCAGACGGGCTCAAGGTGTCAACCTGGAGCGCATAACAAATCCAACTCTCCCGCCGCCACCACCGGCCGAAAATCGTGGGTAGGGAGATCCTCATGATGTCGAACGTGAATCGAATCAACACTAACACACAAGATAGCCGCTCCAACAGAAAAAGAAAGGCCGATGTTAGATAGGCCACCCACGCCGAAAGGCAAGTTCGGTGGCGTAAAATCAAAAGGCCAACCCACCGCCGTTTTGTGTTTTTGGATGTGGATGCCGACCAGGTGGTCCACCCTCATTCTCGACCCCCGGTTATTACCGCACCGATTTTGGGTGTCCTAGTTCATAGAATTTTGATTGATTCTGGAAGCTATTCATCGGTCATATATGTCCAACTTTTCAAGATTGAATGTGGACGATAAGCTATATCCGCAATGCAACAACAAAGATTCTGGGGTTTGGAGGAAGAAGAATAATCTCGCCGGGGAAGTTGACTTACCCATCCAAATGGGGCAAGGTCACATAACCGACCGTTATGACAACATTTAAAATAATCAACGCCGATTCAGAGTACAATGCGATTATTGGAAGGCCGTTACTTTATCATATAAAAGCGGCTGTTTCAATTTATCATTTTTGCATAAAATTCCCAACACCTGACGGCGAAGCTATACATAAAGGGAATCGGAGGGAGTCACGAGAATGCTCTCTCAAACTCCGACCGGCGGAGATTAATGTAATGGAACGAGGAGAAACCAGTGGGACGGCACAGGCCGACCCCCAGACAAAAGAAGAGCCCGAGCAGGTGGTGATTGTTCAGGGGGATAATCTAGGTAGTCGACCTGGAAAGGAACCAATGATGGAAGAACAAGGAGGGATAACAGAGCCGGGAGATGTACCGGCAACGAAAGGCGAGCCGACAAATGAGAACGAGCTGCCATCAAGACGAATTGCCCTTTAGAAAAAGGAAGGGCGAGCAAGAAAAGAAAACGAAATGGAACCAGTGGAGCGGATCGATACGATCGACGTTGGAAGCGCGAGCGAGGGCGCCAATTACGTATTGGTCATGACCTCCCGTAACCATATCGAACCGAATTGATTGAGTTTTTGGGAAATAATCTCGGCGTCTCGCGTGGACTCATGCGACATGCCCTAATTGACCCCAAGCATGCATGCCACCGCCTTAATATTGATCTAACATTCTCGCCCAGCTTATCCGAGAAAAGCGCAAACTCGGCCCGATAGGCAAGTTGCACTTGAGGCCGAGGTTAACAAGTTTCTAGATAATCAATTTATCCAGGAAGCCCTCTACCCCCGATGGGTTGCCAATCCTGTTCTGGTCAAGAAAAGCAATGGCCAATGGCGGCTGTGCGTGGATTTCACCGACTTAAATAAGGCATGCCCTAAGGACAGTTATCCATTACCGAACATTGATTATATGGTAGATGCCACGACGGGACACGAGTTGATGAGCTTCATGGATGCATACTCGGTTATAACCAAATACGAATGCACCCAGGATGACGAAGAAAATACATCATTCTTTTCTCGCTCGTGGAATCTATCTTGTTACAAGATGATACCCTTCGGGTTGAAGAAGTGCGACCTACCAAAGGTTAGTAAATAAGATGTTTGAGAAAATGATAGGTCGTACTATGGAAGTCTATGTAGATGACATGTTGGTGAAATCATTGTATATATCTGATCATCTCAACGATCTTAATAAAATGTTTGCTGTGTTGAGAGAGTACAAGATGATGTTAAATCCAAGAAAATGTACATTTGGGGTCGGCTCGGGTAAATTCTTGGGGTATATGGTCAGCCAAAGAGGGATTGAAGCTAACCCAGACAAAATAAAAGCCATCATCGACCTTGAACCCCCGAATTCTGTAAAAAGGGTACAAAGCCTAACAGCCGATTGGCCGCCTTAACCGATTTGTTTCACGGTCCACGACAAGTGTAAACTTTTCTTTGAAATCATAAAAAGAACAAGAATTTTGAGTGGACCGAGCAAGCGCAGATGCCATTGAATCCCTTAAACAACACCTCTCTTCAATTCCTATATTGCAAAAACCTACCCAAGGAGAACTTGTATTTGTACTGGCGGTATCCGAGTACGCCCATCGCTCGGTGTTAATCGGGTTAGATGGTTCTATTCAACATCCAGTCTATTACACTACCAAAGTATTGCATGACGCCGAACTCCGCTATCCGCCAATGGAAAAGTTAACTTATTCATTAATCATCTGCGACGAAAGCTCCGTCCATATTTTCTAGAGCACAAGATTATAGTCTTGACGAAATACCCACTGAAGCAAGTATTACACGGACCCGACACTTCCGGTCGGATGATCAAATGGGTCGTTGAGCTCGATCAATTTGATATTCTATATGAACCGCCACAAAGAATAAAAGGACAGGCTTTAGCCGACTTTGTGGCTCGGGATTCACACCTTCCATACAATTAGAAGTTATGGAAGAACAAGAATGGAAGTTGTTCGTTGATGGCTCCTCCACCACAGGTGAGCAATGGGCGGAATTGTGATAATCTATCCAAATCGAAATGCTATCTTTCTCGGCCGTGCGATTTCGATTCCCCGCAATGAACAACGGTTTAATACGAGGCACTTCTCAAGCGGGTTTAGATATGGCATCTTCTATGGGCCTAAAACGATCAAGTAGTACACAAAGTGACTCGCGGTGGTCGCTCATCAAATCAACGGTGAGTACGAAGCAAAAGAGCAAAAAATCACACAAGATTTGGACTTAGTCAAGAAGAAATTGTTACACTTCAAGACAAAAGTCTTACATGTGCCCCGAGCCGAGAACATGCAAGCAGATGCCTTAGCTCGGCTCGGTTCGGCCCAGGGATGGATGCCATTGCGGATGTCATCATGTCACACAACCGTCCGCCCGTCACTTGGCGCAAAGAAGATACATGCCACCGAAACCACCGAAGCGGACACTGGATGACTCTGATTATTCAATATTTAGAAAAAGGAGTTCAACCTGAAAACAAAGCCGAGGCCAGAACACTACGAACCCAAGCGGCTCGTTTCACAATAGTAGACGGCGTCCTATACAAACGAGGATACTCCATCCCACTCCTTCGGTGCCTGTCCGAAACAGATGCGGATTACGCACTTGGAGAGGTTCATGAGGGAATATGCGGAAACCACGCCGGGGGCCAGACATTAGCTTATAAATTAATACGGCAAGGATACTACTGGCCATCCCTAAAAAAGGATGCAACCGACCTCGTCAAAAGATGCGAGAGGTGCCAAAGATTCGCACCACAGGTCAGGTATCATCCTGAGCAACTTACCTCCGTATTTAGCCCTTGGCCGTTTGCCAAGTGGGGAATGGACCTTATCGGACCACTCCCACCGGAAAAGGGGCGTCAAGCATGCTATTGTGGCGGTGGATTATTTCACAAAATGGGCGGCGGAGCCTCAGCGAAATTAGATGAGGAAAAGATTGTGAGTTTTGTATGGAAGTCTATTATCTGCAGATTTGGGATACCACATTCGATTGTTACAGACAATGGGAAACAATTCGATAACCGGAGGTTTCGAAATTTTTGTGAAGGCTTCCACATCAAAAACCACTTCTCGACTCCATACCATCCCACCGAATGGACAAGTTGAGGCCGCTAATAAAATACTCAAGTATACCTTGAAGGCGAGATTGGAGGACTCTAAAGGTAATTGGCCGGGAGAGGAATTACCCAGTCACGTGGTCATACGAACCGCGCATCGAGCGGCCACAGGAGAAACACCTTTTTCTTTGGCTTATGGAACCGAGGCGGTGATTCCTGTCGAGATTGGAGCCCCTACCTTCAGAATTGCAAATTTTTCTGAAGACGGCAATGAGGCTGCGCTCCGAGCCGAGCTGGATCTACTCAAGAAAAAGATGTAGTCTTGAGATAAAAAAAAAACGATGTGTATAAACAAAGGATTGAGAGGTACTACAATTCGAAAGTAAAGGAAAAGAGATTTCAGGTCGGTGATCTTGTGTTGAAAAAGATAACGGTACTGAACCCAGCCCATTGAAGCCAACCTGGGAGGGCCCATTTCGGGTCAGCAACGTCTTATCTGGTGGGGCGTACCAGCTAGAATATTTGAGTGGAGAAAAATTTATGCATCCATGGAATGTAGCATACCCGAAAATACTATCAATAAAGATCTCGGTTTACGATCCGGATAGATTCCAGGGAGTTATCCTTTCATCCGATATTCTCAGTGAGCTCTCTAAAGGGGGACGAAATTTTTACTCACCTCGCTCGTCTTGCCGAGCACAAAAAAAATTGCCTCACCGAAGAAGTCGAATGCCGACAAGTCGTCTCGGGTATGTCCTCACGCCGATAAAGGGCGACTCGCCCACAAGGCGGATCTATCCTTAAAACATAGACTCGGTTTACGTCATCGAGCACAAAATAAAGACTTGGTCACGCACTGCCGAGAAAATAAAGACATGGTCACGCACTGCGAGAAAAATCAAGACTTGGTTACGCACCGAGCACAAAACAAAGACTTGGTCATGCACTGCACAAAACAAAGACTCGGTGTACACACCGAGAAAAAATGAAGACTTGGTTTATACACCAAGCAAAAAATACAAAATAAAGACCAGGTTCATATACCGAGTACGAGAGTCAATTAAAGCGGGTAAAGTCCCTTATTCAGAGCACTGGGAACCGAGCCCCATACTTGGGAGTATAAAAGAAAAAAAAGGAGGACAAACAATCTTACAAAAAGGAGAAGAGCCAAGCATATACAAAAAGCTTAAAACACATACACAGGTGATAGAAAGAAAAGTTCATTTCTACTTCAAAAGTATTTACACAGGGGGCCGGAGCCCATTACATCCCAAGGCACGAAGCCAAGTAATCTACCTACGAATACATTTAAAAGCTTATAAAAAAGGGGGAGAACATCACCAAGACTAAGACGGGGGCGGAGTTTCAACAAAGACCGCGCGAGGCAACTTCTTCCGCATCCGGAGGAGGTGAGCCCTGAACATTGGGGGCCTCGGCAAAGTTCGGACGGAGAGCATCGATATCAGCCACCAGGAGGGCTGATCCTCCTCATCTTTGAGCAACATCCGCCCGCCTTAACCGAATTGAGGATTTCTTTGAGGCTCGGTCGCGTGGGGTCGCAGTTAACATAAATGCATACTCCTCGAGTCCTTATAAGCTTCGACGGCCCAGTACACGAGCTTCCCCAACTTGCCGATGGGTAGCCTCTTCTCCTCTCTCGCACGTCGGCTGGCGCGCTTTTCTATTTCTCACCGGCAACGGCGGCACATTCCAACTCGGCAACCTTAGCCCAAAAATCCTCCTCACCTGGGCCCGATCTCGCTCTCCTCACCCTCGCAGCAGCTTTCTTTCTCAAAGTTGGCCCGAGCCGCAGCCTTCATCCGCCCTGGGTCTTGATGATTCTTGTACCCTTGAAGAGTAGCGTAGGCCTCTTTGCAGTCGCCATGCCGCCTTTCCAGATCGGCATATTTTCTCTCCACTCGCGAGTTCCCCAATCGCGTGCCACAGAGCCCAATGATCCGCCCGACATTCCCATGGCGTCTTGAATCGCTCCTCCCCGGCCAGTCTCCGAGCGACTTTCTCAACGCTTTTGTCCAGGCACGAGCCGACACTCATTGCGGCCCGACCCACTTCCGGCAAAGCTCGCGACTATTTCTCCGTCGGTGTAGCGCATCGGACAAACTCCACAAACCATTGAGGGTGTATCTCGCCTCATTCCTCGCAGATACTCGTCTCTCGCTCGACTTGGAGGGATGAAGTGACCCTCCCTGGCCGAGGTCATCCGAGAAAGTCCACGGATCTCCCCTTCAGGGCCTCGTCCATGATGCACCTAAGATCACCTCGACCCGCCCCCTTCGGTCTGCTCGGGCCCTTCGATCACAATCCCCTCTCTTCTCCTTTGGAGGGGGTTCTACCGCCTCGAGCACCCCATTAGCGGGACGTTTACCGGCCGGATATCTCGCTTCTCCGAGCCGCTTCCGCATCTGTGGGGCTGGTCTGTAGTCGCCGATTCGCACGCGGTTATGTTCCTCACGCTGAAGGCGTGCACGCAAATCCAAGCCACGCCCTACAAAAAGCAACCACCGTTAAAAGGTCAAAAGAAAACGAAGAGCATTTGAAAGGAAGAGAAAGTGTAAAGAAATACTAAGTACATTTACCTCGGACGGCAAACTCGACTCCTCGGCGGTTTCGAGTCCACGTTGCTAGCAAGCAGCACATACGATCTTCCCACGGATGGCCGTTGCGGGGAGGTGACCCGATTCGCTGTTCGCGTCGCTCTCTCCTCGGAAAGTGGGGCCATACTTCTTCGGTCCTCGGAGGGCTCTGTTGAGGCTCTCTCCTAGCCTCCTCCTCCCGCTCTGCCGCCTCGTTCCGAGCCGCCCCCTCGGCCTCGGGGGGGGCAGCAGCAGCCTCAAGCCTGCCGCGCGGCCAAGTTGACCTCGTGGCCAATCTCTCAATCCCGACACCTCGGCCTGGACATTTTCCACTGCGGATGAAGGTGGCCGACATAGGCCTTTTTGATGCTCGGTTCTCTATAAAAGGAAAAAGATGAAAAAGAAGCAAAGTCAGCCACATAAAAGGAAACAACAACAACAAAAAGCAGAGAAAGGAGAAAAGATAGACTTATCAGAACCAAAAACGAAATTTGAAGGAGGATAAATGATGGCTTCCCTCACTGCTCCGTCCTCCACGCGAGCTTGCCACTCGCCGCTCACCTAGAGCCACTTATCTTTCCATTCCTTTAAAGATGAAGGAAGACCTTCCACTAGGCCGTCCGGATACCCCAAAGAGGGTCTCGCATGCGTAATACCACCCTGGACGGGTGACCCGTGATGAAGGAGTCTCTCGCCGACAAAAGAGCTCGTTCATTTCTTTGAACTTGGGGCGAGGGTACTTTCTCTAAGTGGAACATCACCAAGAGGCCGATGATCCTACCCCAAGAAACAGGATGCACTTGGGTCGGATGAATACCCCACTTGCAAAACCACCGCGTGAGAAAACCGGCAAAAGGGAAATCGCAGCCATATAGAAGGCTAGCGATATGTATGGCCACGCACCCGTGGGTCTTGGGAACCTCCGTGCCATCCGACCAAAAATTGATGCCACTCGAATACGGTACCTCCGAGCTCTCCCCATCTCCCGACCATCGATGTTGGGATGTCATTCATATCACACGTCCACTACTAGGCTCTACATGAAGGCGAGAGCCTCCTCCCCGCCGGCCGTCACCATTACGATGGCCCATGGGCACTTGAGGCCTCTAGCCTCGAATCTCCGGAGGGTTCGTCCACCACTCCGCGTTATCATGCTCCGGCTCCGATGGATTCATATCTTCGTCTTCCTCGTCTTATCGCCAAGATCGCACTGGGGGATCCTTCGCTAGAATTCTCTCGTGCGAGTCCGGGCCGATACACCGTGCCTTCTCGAAAAACAGTCTGGCGCCGGATTAAAAATAGTGTGCGTCCGCTCTAAAGGTGTTCCGCCTCGAGGAGAAGGATCTGGAGAAGAGATCTGAATGATGCTCGGACTATGGGGCGGAGATAGTGTCTTTGGAGAGAAAGAAACATAAGGTTCGAGAGGGGGATCCTCGATTTCAACCTCTATGCTATAGCTACTAAACCTTCTACTATCCTCGAAAGAAGACATTTTATAGGAAAAGGAGAATATTTCGAAAAATACCTAAGTTCAAGTCTCTCGGACTTTGGAAGTCGACCAAATTTTTGCTCGGTCTCGGTCGCCTAGCTCAAAGGATAATGGATGCGAAAGTGAATAATGGAGGGAAAAAGGGATATTTATAGATGCAGTTCCCTCGATAAACGAAACGCTTATTCGAAAAGACGCGCCTTTTCAACCTCAAAAGCCGTCAAAAATGTCAGAAAACGTCACATCCCCACGCCCGCTGACAGAACTGATGTGCCTTTTCAATTCCTGCGCAAGATTGGTCCAACCACAAAAGGCCACGTGTCCGTCATTATGGCACCACAATTAATGCGCCGCTACAGGCATTAACCACTACACGGCGGATGTCGTGAATGAACAAACCTTTGAAGATTCCTTTTCCCCATTAAATGCTTATCATTAGCATTTAAGTTTAACTTCGACTTGAGATTCTTCTCTCTAATTAAACTTGGGGCCTTTGATGACGCCTTGCCGAGCAGCCGAAGAAAATTAATCCACGTCATCAATACAAATGCATGCCGAAGGAAGGGGCCCCTGGGGATGTCGGCCCGGTGTTTCGGTGACACGCATGAGTTGGGCTCGCCACTACCGAGCCCAACCACCACACCACTACCGAGCTCCGACCCCGAGCCCAATTCTTGGCGGAAACGCATGCACGACAGTTCAAAAAAATAACCATTTGCCCATACTTGCCCATGCTTAGTGCTTTATTGGTATCGAAACCGCCACGTGTCGGAAGGTTATTATTAGATGAGTCACCAAGTGGCAAAACTTGGGCCGACATGCACGCTAGAAGGGGCATGTGTCCTTTTCAAATTGTTTTACTAATTAGTGACCGATTAGTGCAAAGATGACGTCATTGAAAACCACTTACAAAAGGGGTATAAAAGCCTCATTTAAAGAGAGAAAAAGGGAGAAAAAGCACTAGAAAACGTGTTATTACAAAAAGACCGACCAGAATCCTACTCGGCAATGTATCAAAAAGGAAGAATTAGCCATAAATAAACACACGTTACGCACGCTTATATTTCCACGTGTTAAATTTATTACATATTTTGCTTGTTGACCAAAACGCACCACTACCGAGCTCCGGCCCCGAGCCCACCTTGGCGGGAAAACGCATGCGCGATGCATTGAGAAAAATAACCATTTGGCCCATGCTTAGTGCTTTAATGGTATCGAAAAAACCGCCACGTGTCGGAAGGTTATTAAGATGAGTCACCAAGTGACAAAACTTGGTGACATGCACGCTTAGAAGGGGCATGTGTCCTTTTCAAATTGTTTTACTAATTAGTGATGATTAGTCGCAAATGATTTGATCAAAAAACCACTTACAAAAGGGGTATAAAAGCCTCATTTAAAGAGAGAAAAAGGGGAGAAAAAGCACTAGAAAACGTGTTATTACAAGAAAGACCGACCTCGAGAATCCGCCGCAATGTGTATCAAAAAGGAAGAATTAGCCATAAATAAACACACGTTACGCACGCTTATATTTTCACGCGTGTTAAATTTCTTACATATTTTCTTTGTTG
The DNA here is from genome assembly GCA_016081115.2 of Rehmannia glutinosa. NCBI lineage: Eukaryota > Viridiplantae > Streptophyta > Magnoliopsida > Lamiales > Orobanchaceae > Rehmannia > Rehmannia glutinosa. The sequence goes on along the minus strand of JABTTQ020000837.1, from coordinate 157,022 downwards.
GCCAAAACGCACTTCAACAAGTGGCATGTTCATTTCAAGGAATCATGTATTTTTATTTACACAAACAAGTTCAAGCACAAGAGTTTCAGTATGATTTTTAACTTGTCAAGTGAACTCTGCATCGGTTGACAATTCTCAGCCACCCACTTTAATACTTTATTATGGACAATGACGGCAAACTTTATTGAATAACAAAAAGGGATAATTACAAAAACACCTATGAGGTTTGGACTAATTACAAAAAAAAAAATCCAGAAAATTACAAAAAAAAAACCCTTTAGGTTTGATGCCTCTTACATTTTCCCCTAAATATGCAAAGAATATTTCAATAGCTCCCCTTACGTTTACCTAAATATTACTTTTACCTCCTTTAATTTTAGGCACAATCAAACCTCAAAGGGTTTTCTGTAATTTTCAAAAAATCTTTTGGGTTTTTATAATTAGCCCAAACGTTAGGGGCTTTTTGTAATTTTCCCCAACAAAAATGTTCGGAGGTTTATAAATCACAAAAAGATTTCTGTACAGTTCTTAGCAAACAGTTCTGCAAAAATGTTTAGATGTTAGTTTCTCAAAATCAGACACAGCCAACTTCCAAAATCAAAAATAGATTTTTATAAAAAGAAAGCTAATCTCAAATTTCGGAGAGATAAAAATACTTATTAGGCTTTGATGAAATTGAATGTTCGTTATAAGTTTCAAGAATGAAATAGTGCTTGATGATATAGCCATGGTGGAACCTCATACAGGGGCGGCCCTGAGACGGTTGAGGTAGTGCCGCCACGCAGGCCCCCTCCAGCAAGGGTCTCCAGTGAGTTTTTCTTTTTTATAGATATATGTAAAATAAGAATAATGCAAGATTCCAAAAAAACTAGTTGGCGGAGTGACAACATACATCCTTAGACTTGGGATGTCAAGAGATCGATTCTTGGTAGACGTTCATAAGACCGAAATGTTAAAGTTGGAGTACGGTATTTTTCTATTACACAACTTATTTAATATGTTAAATCAATGAAAATTACATTTATAACATTATTTTGTTATTTTAAGTATTTTTATGTAAACACAATTAGGGCCTCATTTTTTTTTTTTTTTTCCTCTAGGTCTTCGAACCCTAGGACCGGCTTTGACCTCATAGCTACTTAGTTTGTACCTTTTTGATGAGCATTGAGGAATCTATAACGTAGGAGTTAGTACAACCTTGTACAAATATAAGAGGGCCAAATCTGAAAATATATGAACAGGGGACATCTCTGCAAGACCCAAGTAGATTTCTTGAGTAGCATTATTAGTATTTGGGTGATTGCGAAATGCAACATTTTGCATGTATTTCACCAGGCATATCTCGATAAATTAAATTGAATGTATTCTAAAAGATTGGTCAAATTATTGGATTATTCGTTGAATCCAGATAAACAATAAGTATAGCAATTTGCTGTTGAGACAATAGAAACCTTATGGAGAAATATGACAAGAGGAATAAAAGCTTAAGACAAGCAAAATTAGTCATATGTGATCTTCTATTATCCGTCGTATTTCTCAAATACACCCGGTGAATGGTGCAAGATAGTATCATCTATATCTATCTATATCTATATCTATATCTATATCTATATCTATATCTATATCTATCTATCTATATCTATCTATATCTATATCTATATCTATATCTATATCTATATATATATATATATATATATATATACTACTCTAAAAGCATGAATGTTTCTGTCAAAATTTGGATGGACTAAAACACCCCTTAAATCTTTTAATTTTAATGGCAAAAATATAATTAAATAATTAGGAAAAAAAATTAGAGGCTCATGAATATGATGAATAAGAATACCAATAGCCAATATGAGAAATGAATGCATGAAACCGCCCGTATAGTTAAAGGCAAAGAGGAAATCCAAACGATTGGAAGGGAGAATCTACTCCAAAGCAAGCTGCAGAATCCTTTCTCTAAAATCTTATCCGTGATTTCTTTACTTTTCTTCATCTCCCTAAAATTGGGTCAGGTAAGTCATAATGATCTCAAGGAAGAAATCGAGTTCTTTTTCTTAAGCACTTGTTTTTTTCCAATTTTTATAATCAGAAGGATCATACACTTTAGATCCTTCATACACTTTAGAGGAGAAGATTACCAAGAGACTAAGAAAAGATTAGGGATTAGTACCAACAAAACATACTCAAGAGAGAAAGACTAAACAGAGGAAGAACTCGGTCAACAATTCAAATTGTCTCTTTGTCCACCATTCTCCATGGAGGGAAGACACTAAAGGGGTTGCCCAAAAATAGGTATGTATATCTCCAACAATTTTGTTGAATTGGTGAAAGCAACTAAAAAACGTTTTCTTCTTGATTTATTTTTCTTACAATGCGAAAAGATTCTAATCTAGACTGTTTTGTTAATTCGAATTACATGGAAAGTGTAATTATTTAACACGTAATTGATTCATTTACCCTGTGATTGATTCATCTCTTTAGAAAGCTAAAATCTAGGGATTTCTTATAATATGTGTCATCCTATATATCAATTCATTATTTACTTTAATTATTGATTAGTTTGAATTTCAAACAATGAGTCTAAGCTAAATTTTAGGATTGGTCTGCGTATTTATCCCGGCAAAATATGTATGCAATAAAAATATAGCAATTGCAATCATAACGTGAACTTGTATGGAATCCACCTTAAATAGCTATTTGTGGTAATTTTCCTTGTGATTGGTTCATATCCTTACAAAGGTCGAATCCTATCATTAGTTTTCATTTGAGTTGGATCTTTCTTTTAAGAAAGTCTCTTTGTGAGACGGTCTCACGGATCTAAATCCGTGAGACCGTCTCACGCAAGTTTTTTTTCTTCTTTTAAATGGATGGTACATGAATTTGGTATTTATTTGTGAAAATTTTATCGTATTTATTAATTATTTTTCTAGATGTTATGTAATAGCATATGTGATAAAATCCTATGTATAAATGAGTTCGATATTTATGGCAATTGACTGATTAGTTTGAATTTCAAACAATGAGTTCATTAGTTGATTTGTTTTTTGTAATTTCAGAAGCCTGAGAATTCATAATCAAATACATTGAATAATTCTATTGGTAATCTCAAACTAAAACAAAAGATTTAAGGGTATTGAGTTTTATCAAGGTCAGACAAGTAGGGGAAATTTACTTTTTTCATTTAAAATTGTGGAGAATTTTCAAGTCAAGTTCATAGAAGGACTCTCACTTTTTCCTAAGTCCCTCACACAAGTAGATATTATAATTTATGCTCATCCAGACACTCTTGCACTAACATGGACTGTATATTACTCATACAAATGAATGACAGAAGAAGCTCTTAGATAGGAATTCCTTGCGTGGAGTGATATTTTTTTAAAATAATGATCCTCCACATTAATTTTTTCACCAGTTAATCCTTTCAAATATGTGCAGCTATATGGAAATGACTTTGTTACATTTTATAGACAGAAGCTTCGAGACAACCCTCGTGTTGCTGACACAACCTACAATGAAATGATGGTAGGTATTATACCATACTTGAAATATTTGAAATGCTCACTGTCGATTTATCACTTGCTGAGTTATTGAATCTCTTGTGTTTGTTACTATTTTGAATTTTGCAAATGAAATAAACCAGTCCATTATCATAAGGTTTGTTAAATGTTTATGCTTCTTTGTTTCATTTCTTTATTTAGCTCATTAAGGTACTATGACATGTTGACTCTGCTTCATTTGGTTTAATGCTTTTTCTATTTAATATTTTGGTTATGATTTGGTATACAGACTACAGTAATACATTATTGGTTGAAAAATAATTTCTTTCTATGGTTTGTAGTGGGGAGAATGGCACTGGGAAGACTAAAACAGCTAAGATTGCCATGCAATATTTGGCTGCACTTGGTGAGGTGGTGGTGGAATAGAATTTGAAGTCTTGCAAACAAGTTGTGTGCGGAGGACAACTCCAGTCGATTTGTGAGTTCTCTCTGTTTGTTATGCCCCTAATTGAAAAGGCATCCTTCATTAATCTTTATGGACATCAAAATCTCTGGCTTAATGGTATCCCGAATTTGACACAGAGAAAATTGAAATCCAACTTAGTGCTACTATAAAAATATGTGGGGCTAAAATACAAACCTATAAGTATGCTTTACTTGCCAAGTTGAACTTTGGTAATAATACTTTTTTTTTTTTTTTTGAGAAATGGTAATAATACTTTTAGTTGACTTCTATTAACTGTTAACCGACTTATTTCTAGAATTAGTACATATCTATGATCATCCATTCCTGGATCAATGGTATATATATTCCTACTTGAAAAGGTCAGTTTGTCTATATGAAATGATGTTGACTCTCTATTCTGTATCTCATTTTTGTAAATTAATATTTTGAAACAATATATCTCATTGGATCAGTCAAGAGTTGTTCAGTTGGCCCAAGTAGAGAGGTCGTACCACATTTTCAATCAGCTTTGTGCTTGGGGACCTTCAGATCTCCAAGGTTTGTTTTCAACCTTGTCCCATTTTTATTGGTGCCTTTTCTTTATCCATTACTGTATTGATTTTTTACCTGGGAGATTAAATTTTTGGAGTGTGTCATTTACTTCTGATTTAAGTAGGTTTTATAATCCTACATGTTTAAAAAATTGTGAGACAAGTTTGATTACTTTAACTTTCAGGAATTAAGACATAAGGACATCAGTTACAATTTTGAGCACATTAATCAGACGCCATCTGACTTCTCAACATATAACTAATGACTTGTGACCTTTGAGTGTCAATATTAAACTTAATAACTTACCTGATTGCCTACATTCCAGAAATGTTCATGACTGTACAAATTACAGTTTTAGGAGTTCACATATATATATATATATATATAATGAAACATACGGGAAACACAAACAAACATCAAAATCCAAGGTTGAGGCTTCAATTGATGTTTTGGTGTGCAATAAAAGAAGTGATTTTGCTGAGAAATTAAAATCAAGCCTGTTATGTTTCCTGATTGTTTTTCTAGGCATATTTCATTCAAGATTTACAATTGTTATCTTACTTAATGGTCATAAGAATTGCATAAAACACAAATTGATGATAACTTAAAATATTTGAAATAAATATTGGGGAGTTGGGCTTATAATATACCTTTCTTATCCATTTTAAGGAAATCGATGTTTACCTTGAAAGTCAAAATGTCAAATGACTACATTCTGTAAAGGAGTAGATGTCTGTGATCACATCAAGATCAATTTTCACACGTTACTCTTTCTCTTGAAATAGTAGCCAGCAAGTTCTTCATTGGTGGGGGTGAATCTCTTTAGCAACAATAGCTTTCGCTTCCTCTTTTTGTTTTGTGCTTACCCATATTTTCCAGTTTCTTGGTTCCCCAATGTAACTTTTTCATCAATATAGGATTTGCTCTCGAAGGCTTTTTTGTTTTGAACAACCTACTACATCTTATACAAGTCTGCTATATATGATTTTCACTTTGTCTAGATTGAATTTCTGACAGATCCTTTTCAATCGGGGAAGAGGCTCAAAGAGTATTGGCAAAAAAATTGGACATACTCAAGGCAAGAATTCATAATTCTTTTTTAAAAAAAAATTATTCTTTAACCTCTTCAATTACTTGCACGTACTCAAGCCATGAATGAATTCTTCTCACTGATCTTTTTTCAGTAAGTTTGATCTTTGTAAATTTAATGTCTTTTGCTATTCTAGACAATTTGGATTAGTTTGTATCATATGTATTTCTTCTTCATTTGATTGCAATATCTATTAATGTTGCAATTTTTTTTTTTTTTTTTGGTATTTCTGCTTTTGAAGTCTGCTAGAAAAACTTTTTCTATAGTCATTGTGAGACAACTTGGTGTCTTCAAACAATTTGAATAATTGTTAGTTGTATTAGTTTAATATGTATAAGGATGAGAGATATGGTTTGGGCCAATTTACTATTTAGGCAACTCTTATAAAGTAAAGCTCTTTTTCCTTACTCCAATTCAATCAGAAACCTTTTGTTGGAAGGATCCACAATTAAGTGATGCGGGTTTATGTACAGAGGGCCAAATAGTCACTCAAGTATATAATGATCACCAGCTATAGCTTTTTCTTCAGAAATTGTGGTTATATTTTTACTATGTCAACTAGGGCTGTCAACAAACAGAGCTTTCAACAAATAGCTCGTGAACAATCTCAGTTAGCTTTTCGTTATTAAGCTTAACGAACATAAACGAACAAGAAAATTTGTTCATTTATGTTCATAAACTGTTTGCGAACGTGTTCATTTAGTGTTCGTTTTTTGTTTGTTTATTATCAAATTTTTAATTATTAATTATATATTTAGTTCTTAATATTCAGTACTTATTATGAAAAATAAGCTTATTTTAGTTTAATATTGCAATATATTTACATTTATAATTATCATAATATTCATTTGTGTTGAGTTGAGTGTTCATATAGTTGTTCATGAACAATTAAGGAGCATATTCATGAACCGTTCGTGAACATGCTCGATAATTAAACAAACGAACACGAACAACTATTTGAAATAATAAAAGATAAACGAACGAACACGAACAACCTTTGTTCGTTCGAGCTCGGTTCGTTTACAGCCCTAACGTCAACATCTAAATTTCCTATTTTTTGGCCTATATTAATTAATGTAATTCATCAAAATTAACTTATGACATTATTATATTTTAGTTTTGTCGTAGTGCAGGAAACAATCAACCATTTCAATGAATTCAACGATTCCAGTAAGACTTTTGAATATAAATCAAAATTCATTCACGTTACGTTTAAAGGTTTTAAGAGTTGGATCTCCCAACATCTTGCAGACAAAAATTTTCTTCTAAGATCCGTAAAATGATTATGATAGATGTAGAAGTAAGAAAATAAAATAAATTATAATCTTTTATGTTTGGACAATTATTGTATTTAAACAATTAAAAATAAGATTGTTAAATTTCGTAGGGTGTGCAGATTGAAGTTATAATCTTCAATGAGGAAATAAATTACTTTGCAGGAAAATTTTCAATTAATAATACATATATGATTGCAAATACGGATGTTAAAAAAGTTAATCCACTATTTCATAATGCACATCCTGAAAATAAATTGTCTTAAAAAAGCATTCTATTGTGATTGATACATCATAACCCATTGCAGATAAAGTTGAATACAATTTTATGGAGTTCAATGATATAAATCTAATTACACAAACATTGAGTTTGTATACTTTCTTCATCCTTTACTTATTATTTCACTGTAATTATATGTTTTTATAATAGTTTTATAAGTGCAAACTATGTCATGCAGATATTTGTGGTGTTGTTTTAAGAGTGAAATAATACAAAATGACTATAAATTCAAGGACCACATTGAAGTCTGAGAAAAATAATTATAATTAACAAATTGTAATGCAAAAGGTTGTTATCTTTCATCATTTGTTGTTTCCTAATTGAATTTTAAAGAACATTTTAAACTAATATAATTATTGTTTGGTTTTTCTAAACGACTACGTCAATAGTTACATATTCGAGTGACTTATTATCATTTATACATATATCTCTCATACTTATTTGTCTTTGGGAAAATATGGTGACAAACGATGAAAAAATATTGGAAGATATTCTTGATCAAAATCCGATAGTTGCTACCATTAAAGTCACCCCCAAAAATACTTTGGTAATTCTTTTAAAATTCAGTTTATTCAGAAATTACTTTTTTCTTATTATTAATAATTGATTTCTTAAAACTATAACAATTGAAATGACTATTTCTCATGTGTTGCTAGAATTTCATCTTTCCTTGAACTTTTCTTTATTTACTTGAACTTTCCCTTTTTTTAGATAAATTACAGATGCAAACTACATCAACATCAATCCTACATATAGACCCGACATGTGAAGATGTAAACAAGAACTTTAAATATGTGAACTACATTGATTGAATTTCAAAATAACACATTGGTTTTCTTATACTTCATAGGTTATATTCAATTGATAATCTTATGAAAGTCCGGGAATTGTCAATGATTCTGAGAATAAAATTTGCAAAAGGGAGTGAGCCTTAATGATATCATAAACAATCGGGACACATTATCCGAGGTATAATTATTATTTAATATCATATTTTTATTATAAACATTTTTTTTTATCTTTTTTTCAATAATAATTGTATTTTAAATGTTTTTCTTTGTCTATTTACAAGATATGTATTATTGTTTAAAATGAGTTATCGAAAGAGTTGAAAATAAATCATCCATGTGGTATGACTCCTGCAAGAAATATTCTGCTTTTGTTTTAAAATGTAAAGACAATGCGATTTGTAACAAATGCAATGAAAAAAAATGTCGAAACAATACCAAGGTATTAATCGAATTTGAAAAACTTATATAATTCATTCATGCATCGAATACCAAGAAGTGTATATTTTATCAATTGTAGATATCGACTGGTGTTAGATGTCATCCAAGACCGTCACTGTGCAATCATAATTGTGTTCGAGGAAGGAACCACTATATTTATTAGATGCCGAGTCCATGAGTATTTAACAACAATTGAACATGTGATAATATTATATTATAGATTATTTTTCTGTAGATTTTCGTTCCTTTTAAAAGATATAAATCAATATGGATTCTAATATAATTATTTATATTAGATGGTTATGATGAATTTCTTTCAACGTGAAAAATTGATCGTTTTCAATTCTAATTGAATGTTTTATTTATGTCTCATTATTATTAATATTTAATTAAATATAGGTAAAAATGTATCAAAATACAACAAAAGGCTATGCTCGCAGACGTAAAAAATGTTTCGTTTGTTTGTTGCTATTAACAGAAAACTACAAGTAGTGAATAGGAAACTAAGTGTGGTAGCTGAGTGAGTCGAAAAGATACAATCCACTTTGAAGAAATGCAAAACAAGAAAAATATTATGTATGTCCACCAATTATACTGGAGCGAATAATGAAGATGGATGGGCAAAGAAATCCAAAGTATTACTAAGATTGACATTTCAAGTGATGAAGAAACTTTGCAAAATATCAAGAACAAGTGCGCAAAGAAATTGTCAAATTAAAGTAAGAAAAAGACAATGATAATTGTCAAAATAAAAAAAGAGAAGATTTGATGGAACTTGAAATTGTGTATGATAACTTTTCTTTCTTGTATGTAATTTTTGATGCTTTCATAGACTTATTTATTGCTTTAAGCGAGAACGTTGAAGATGGTTTTATAAAGCATTTCTAGATTTGGCGCAAGACATATATTTTTTAATCACTACATGTTTTGCTTCTCTTTATTCGATCTATAGATTTGGTGTCCTTAAATAAAAAAAATCACTTAAAGATATATTTCTACAACAATAGTTTTCATTTTGATAGGAGTTTTTGGTTCAACAATGTCGTCACTAGATAACATATGAACAATATTTATAATAAACTAAATTAAATAATATAATACTAATATTTTTTAAATTAAATTACAAAATTTATATGGTTCACGGAACGACGCAAGCACCTTACTAGTTATTATAAACGTGACATTCATCGAGTGAACCCTCATAGTGAATAGGAGGTCCCAAATGAGACTTTGTTAAATGTGGAAGTAGTAATTGAAATCCCAAAACTCCATCAACTTCAGATAAATAACAATTTGAAAAGATAAAATTCCATTAAACTACGCAAATGCAAATACGGTAAGAAGCCAATCAAACTGCAGGATATGTAAGGGATTTAACTTGTTCAGCATTCAGCTAAAAAAAAAAGCAACATACTTAAAAACTGAAATCTTGATTACATAGTAAAAGCATAGTATTCTCACAAACTCAATCGAAATTAGTCACAACCCTATCCATGATGTTGGCAACGACATCCTTGGACTCCTTGAGCAACTTGATGCTCTTCTTCAGCTTATTCCGCTTATCAGAAATCGAAGGCGACTCCTCCAACATCCTCTCCAAGCCATTCCCTTGAGGCCCTATCAGCTCGTTAATAATCTCCGTCTGCATCTCCTTATTCACCAGATTTTGAATGCTGAAAAGTAAGTGCAAAGCCATGTTATCCACCATTCTCCTCAGAACAATGTCCCAATAAGCAGTCATCCTCATTTTCACATCAAACGCTTCTTGCACATCGCCCTTGAGGTTATACAGATGATCAACATTAATATCTCCAAATCCGTCAATGTTTATTATGGATGGCGAATAAGTGCTGCTAACGGCTTTCATGAATTCTTCCTGACGAGACATGAGCTTATTCCAGGAAGCCATGTAGTCGGGATTACACGTGTAATCAGTAAGCTTCTCCATCTCCACCATATCGTTCACCCAGTCGAATGATTGTTGCTTCTTCTTGGTGATGAGATTATGCGCAGCTCGTCTTGTACAGGACAAAAGTTGTGGGTAGTTATCGGAATGTTTCAACAAGACAGATATCACTACATTTTCTACGTAGCTCCATATTTTTTCCACAAAATCAAAGGGTTTCATAGATATTGCCTTCACTTTCTTCTGCAGAAGAGTATGAAAAGCAGCTTTAGGTAGAAAATTTGGCAGCCCGATTGATTTAGTTTCCTCCAAAATCTTAATTTCATCAAGCAAGAAATTCTCCTTGGAACCGTTCTCAACTAATTTTTCAGATTGCAATTCCTCAGAGTACTTGTTGAGCATTTCTGCTAGTCTGGCAGTACCATGCATTGCCTGTACATCCTGATATTCATCAAACTCTCCTTGCAGAAGGATTTTCCTCAATGATTCTTTAGCAAAACCAAGGATGTGCATAAATGTTGTCATAGCCTCAGCAATTGAGGTCAAATGTTTTGGCATTTTATTCAATTCCTCAAGATTGACAGACAACTTGTCATTTATTTTCCTAACAATGTCAGGCAAACATTTAACAATAATGGTGGCTTGAATTTTCACCAACCTCTCAGCCAAAACAGGAATCCCAACAATGGATTTGTTCATCTTTGAAAGATGGGGATGAGTCTCGAAAAGCCTAGCCTCTTCCGCCCGAGCTTCTTCATATGACTCGTCGCCAATGCGATTTCTCACGCAGACATAACCAAGGCCTATGTTAACATCATCGGCCGTAACTTTTTCCAGCAAGCCTTCAGGAGATTTATCGGCTTTCGTAACAACAGCCAGAGTTCTCTGTCCTGTCTTGTCCACTCGTTGGGACATTCTGATGGACTCACAAGTGGAGAAATCAACACTTGCGGATAGAACATTCAGGATTATACTCTCTTCAGGCGTGATAAACTCCATGATAATCTTCGAAATCTGCTCGTAAATATCCTCTGGCTGGCCATGAACGGGAACTCGAGTAATTCCAGGCAAATCAACCATAGTTAAATCCGGTACGCCTTTTTTCTTCACAACGAGTGTCAACAGACAGTTTGAAATCCCTTTCCCTTTCCCGGCGATCTCTTCAGTGGCGAGGCTAATGGCGTCGGCTATGTTTTCCTCATCGGTCGGCACAATTTTACCGTTGAACTCCAGGGAAAGGTCTGGCTTACTGTTTGAATGATTTTGAAGCCTCATAATAGGAGGTACCCTGGTGCAAATGCCTTGGCCTCTGGGGAGGCTGATACCGGCGAGGGACTCGAGAACGCTGGATTTGCCGGAAGATTGGTCGCCGACCACCACGATCGTCGGCAGTTGGATGCCTTCTTGCATGATTTTGAGGTGGCGCAGCCTGTCGATGGTGTCGAGGAGCGGCCGAATCCGATCGTTGTAGGAAGAAACAATCGGCGCATTATGAACAAGTGCGACAGTTTGTTTATCTTCTTCGGAGATCTTGACGATACGCAATATAGGATCTATTACTGGTGAGGATAATGATTTTTCATCATTTTGATAATGTTCTTCGGAGATTTTCAGGAGATTCATCTTTGGCACGGTGTTTATTACAGTTGAGGACATTTGCTCTTTGGCATGAATTAGAGAGCCCATTGGTTTTTGTTCTGGAAATTGAAGAAGGTGTTTTGTAATTTATGTGTCTGTGTGTAGTTTTGCTTTGATAGTGTGGTTATGGTTTTTGATGCAGGAATTTATAAGCTTTTTCTTTAACTAAGAATGGTGGTTTCCTGGAAATTTGGTTTTACATTATATGGAATCTTAAGCAAATGTCAGTGAGAGTAAAGTAGCTTTTCCTTGGTCTTTCTTTCTTTTTCCTTTCCGAGGACAGTGGCAACATCACATAATTTTTAGTCTATTTTTTCGAAAATTCTTTCTCAAATTGAATGCGAGCAATAATTGACCTTGACTAGTTAAATTGTACTCTTATAAATCATTTTTCCTTTTTAGCTTGTCCCAAAATATAGATTTGTTTCATTATTGCGAGTATAAATTACATAATAATAATCAACTACCTCTATTTAATTCACTTTGTTTTAAACTAACAATAATATACCACCAACACCAGGGGTTGGCCTAGTGGCTGAGGGGTTGCAATTGCAACCCTAAGGTCTCAGGTTCGATTCCTGACTAACACCTGCAGTGTGGGATCTTTTCGTGTCGAAAAAAACAATAATAAGTCACCACAAAATGCAAGGGCAGGTAGGCAAAATAAGAAAAAAGATTATGATCTTAATTATATTTATTTTGTTTTCCTAATACGTGTGAAATAATCTATTTGTCTATCTTAGAGGACCGAAAGTACAATATGGTTTTGGAAATTGAGTTAGATACTATATTGGACATCTTAGGTTGTGTTTGGAAACGCTTGCTTTTTGATAAAGTTATTTAATTTATTGCCTAGGTTTCAAATTTAGAAGTTGGTTGTATTTGCAAATAAATACTAAAACTGATTAAGCTAAGAGAGTGTGTGGTGGAGAAGTTAGTTTTACCTCGTATGGATTGCCATTGGTAGCCGTTCATGGCCATTCCCGATCAAATCCTGAGCGCTTAGGCGTTTTGTTATTAAGAGTTCCCGGCCATTGCATCGATCATTTGTCTTGTTGCAAAAGTAGCCCATTATAAAATGTTTGGACTTGCATCCAAATAGGTAGGCCGTGGTGTGGGCACTTTCGCAATAATTCCTTATATCTCTCCCAGTATCGTATAAAGTTTCATCGTGCCCGCTGTAAATGAAGAGATTTCGTTCCTTAATCTTACTTGCGGTCTTTTGGGTGGGAAATACTTCAAAAGGAATTTTTCTCGCCATAATATTCCATGTTGTAATCGTTCCTTTTGGCAAAGTATTTAACCACCTTTTTTGCTCGTCCCCAAGAGAGAATGGGAATAAGCGTGGCGGATGGCATCATCGGAGACCCCATTGATTTTGAAAGTGTCGCAAATTTCAAGAAAATTCGCGATGTGATTATTGGGATCTTCATCCGCGGTAGGCAATCAAATTGGACAAGTTGTTGCACCATTTGAATAACGTTGGGTTTAATTTCAAAATTGTTGGCGGCAATGGGCCTTACAATGCTTGGCGTTGTGCCATCCATGGATGGCTTGGCGTAATCGTACATAGTTCTTTGTTCATCCGCCATGGCAAAATCTTTGATTTCGTCTATATCCTCCTCGTATCGTATTAATGCTTTCCTCCGTGTTCTTCTTGGCGATTTACGCACTTCCGCGACGACGGTAGGCATGCGTACTGCGATAAATAAAGAGGATAAGTATAAACCAAGACTTACAAAGATAGATAAAAAGAAAGATAATGGTAAAAAGAATGATTAAATTAACAAAAATAAAGCGTTCTTAATATTACAATCCCGAAACAGCGCCGCAAAAACTTGATGGCTCAAAAGCTACCTTTAAAACCGTAGGCAAGTGCACTATCGTTTTATAGTATAGATTATTAGTCACCGAGTGTCATTCCCACGAGGATTGTAAGTACTAATAATTACGTCTTTTTGTTATTTAATCTAACAATTTTTCGAGTTTTTGTTTGATGAAAAAGGAAAACAAATTATAAATTGTAAAAATGAAGGAAGATTTGTAAAATAAGAAATCAAGAGATAGAAATGTGTTGAATGTAAATCCTCTAGAATGTTTTTGTGATTTGACAAGTTAAAAATACAACCGTAAGCCCTTAAGCAAAAAACCAACCTCTTTTAATAAAATCTCATGTCTTGTGGACCGTAGAAATTCCCAATTTAAGTTAAACCCTTTCTCAAGGCGAAAAACTTCTAATCTCAAGTTGATTAACTGAAATCTCTTTCTAGTTAAAACCCCCAAGACAAAGATTATAACGATTTGTGAATTCCCATATTAGGTTTGACCCTAATCCGGAAGATTTATGTCGTCTATATCTAGGATTGCATGCAACTCTTTTCACTTATATAGGTTCTATTTCACCATGAATCTCTCAATTTCCCGGATGAAAAATAATATAAGTGAATCACACAAAATATGAAGATTTTATTAAAAACATACACACCTTAATCACAAATCCATTCTAGAGTTCATTACATTCAAACACTAGGAGTTTTAGCTACACATGCTTTTGACACAAGAATAAATTACACAAGAAGATGTAAACATTGTAGACATGGTGTACTTATCTTTATCAAAATCTCAATTGACTTGATGATGTTGCTCCAAGCCTTCTTCCCCAATGTTGTCTCAAGCTTACTCCTCCAAGACCCTTGACCCCAATTTTACTTAATGAAATGAATACAATGAATATTTTCTGAGTATCTAATGAATGCCTCTCCCAACTTCAACCTCGCTTTTATAGCAACCAATACATTGATAGTACTCTCTTTTGTTAAACAATTGCCTCCATTTTCCTTGTTGGTTGGTGAATTCTTGTATTCAAGTGATGAGGAGGGGACATGGAGACATGTTTCAAAGAAAATAGGGTGTTAAAAGTGTACAAAAGTGGCCAAAATGGGTTGGTTGGTGAGTTTTCCCCAAATTCCGCAAGGAAAAGTTGCAAAAGAGGTCCGGACACGCCGTGTCGCCCCAGAGCAACGGCCGGGCCGTCTTTGTTCTATCACACAGGACTCGAGGAAACATGGCCGTGCTCCCAACACGGCCAGGCCGTGTCTCGACACGGCCGTGTTAGGGGGAACACGGCTGGCCGTGTCGGAGGCTGTTTTGTGCGAAAAATCGAGTTTTTAGCTCCGTGAACACGGCCGTGTTGCCCGACACCCACTGCCCGTGTTGGACCAAAAAGGCCCCGAAATGACGCTAGCGTTTGGCTTGGAATTTCGAGCGTTTTGCATCCTTAAACTCCCGGTATGTTTTGACATGAATCCATGGTCCGAAATTCACCAAAATTAGCCCCAAATGGTCAATCTACATCAATAAAAGCACCTCGAGTAATATGAACTATGTACAATCAAAAAATTATAAAACTAACAATAAAATAACTCGAATACTACTCAAATATACACATAAAACATGCATAAAAAGACCCTTATCAAACCACCTCAACTTTGAACTTTGCTTATCCTGAAGCAAAACATTATATCAAAAAGAGGGATTCAATAAATCACAACACAAATTTTTTTTTTTTTTTCAACACATTGAACACAAGCGATCAAGTTCTTAGCCTTCTCAACCCGAATTAACCATTCAAAAAAAATTATTTTGCAAAGCGATCGATTGTCAAGAAAGACCGTAATCGTCGATGGCATTATTGAGACTTGAAATCATCACGCCACAAATATTGATAGTTATGAACAACTTCAATTCAATAATGCTATGAAAATACAAGAACTCAATGGATCATAGTAGTTAGCTTACTAGTCATATAACCAAGCTTCTTGAACTTTATTGGAATGAGAAGTCAAGGAGTATTCATTCTCCTTTTTTTTTTTTTTTTTTCTCTTTTTTTTTTTTTTTTTTTTTTTTTGGGACCTTTCGAGACATGCTTCCACTAGGTTTATATTTTGAATTTCTGTTCAAACACTCCTAGGGTGGTTTCCCATACTCATATTCGTGTCGCCGTTTTACGTAAAAGACAAACATGGGGCTCATGAATGCTCCTAGTTACTAAGCAACAACAAATAGAGGAGTATAACCTCGATTGGTCCGTTTTTTTTTCTTTTCTTTTTTTTTTTTTTTTTTTATTTTTTTTATTTTTCTCTTTCTCTTTTTTTTTTTTATTCGCAAGCTTGGTTTAACAACTCGTTAACCACTACTAAATCACGAGTTCTCGAGGCGTTCATAGCGCTAGGTATCGTCGTATATGCCTTAACACATCAAGTATTTATGGTGTTAGAAATCTCATCAAAATTTTGCTGCATCCACGTCAATCTATCTGACAATCAATTGCTTCACATTGAAAACACAAATTAACAAGTTAATGTAGGTATAATTGGGCTAAGTTATTGACTAGCAAACATTCAATTTTTTTAAAAAAATCATATCTCTCACAAACAAGCATACAAGCATTCCGAAAATGTTATTGTACCCACCTCCAACTTTATGATTCACATTGTCCTCAATGTGAAAGAAAGAAATGGACAAACACACACAACACACTCAAAAAAAAAAAAAAAAAAAAAAGCAAAGAAACTAGAATGATATAAAAGAAGTGGAAAAAGAAAAATACGACCTTACTACAATAGTGGAATCGGTGTTGAGCGACCATTGGGTTGTTTTGGTGGGACCTTCAACGACATCTTCATACCTAATTATAGTTAAGCAACACACAACTCGAATACCGTGAAATCTCAAATATTCCCAATTAGGACAACCAAGAAGATGTTCAAGAGTTTTTTTTTTTTTTTGATTTGAAAATGACTCTAAGGACTTGTGATTATTTTGAAAGAAAATAAAATAAAAAAATAAAAATGAATGAAAATAATTGCACACAAACATCGGGTTGCCTCCCGAGTAAGCCGCTTCTTTAACGTCATATAGCTGGACCATTTCACCTAAATGTGAAGATTTAATCGGGGAGAGCTTGAACTTATGAAAAATTTTATCTCTTTGAACAACATCGCCACCCATATCGATTTTTGAACAATTGACCTTCATGGTCCTATTTTTCTGCATGTTATTCTCAAAATGGGATTTATCTGTGGAAACTTTTGCACATTGAACATCACATACTTTCGAGGATTTATTAGAAGACATATCAAGCAAAGAATCATTTATCCTTGTCTCAATCAAGTTTATAGGAAAACAAGTATCATTTATAGGATTTCTCAAAGGAATTTTAAAGATAACTTGTTCACCCCCTACTCTCAAAGTAAGCTTTCCATCATGCACATCAATGAGAGATTTAGCGGTAGCCAAAAAGGGACGCCCTAATTAAGGAACTTATATCATCATGCATGTCAAGAATAATAAAATCAATCGGGAATATGAATTTATCAATCTTAACTAGCACATCTTTAACAATACCTCTAGGATGTTTAATCGATTTATCGGCTAATCAATGTCCATCCTAATAGGTTTAAGTTCACTTAATTCCGCATGCTTGAATGTTTCATAAGACATCACGTTGATACTAGCTCTAAGTCGGCTAGTGCCCTATCAACAGGTAAACCATCAATTGTGCAAGAGGATAATAAAGCTTCGGATCATTAAATTTTTGTGGTAGTTCATTGGAAGGACATTTATCATTCAATCGCACATTCGATAATTTATTAAGCTTATTTTCACTAAGAATGATGTCATTAAGATCCCTAACATGCTTTGAATGAGGGTTAACAAATGGATTATTGGCATGTAATTGTTTGAAAGAATCAAGGTCTTTACCAAATTTGTCCTCCCTTCTATCTTCTTCTTAGACTCAGGTAAGGGATCTTGGGCTTGTGATACGCAACCTCCTTTTTCATGAGATTTTCTTTGGGCATGTCATCCTCCACGATTTGCATGGCGGCATTGGCATAATCATGCTCATGTGGAAAATCGATGGTGATTGCCTTTACGTGCTCCCTTGGGTTTGGCTCGATTACCCTAAAAACTACCTTGTGGCCTTTCGGAAATCATCTTCGCAATCGCCTATTTGGTTTTCCAGGTTATGGATAGATGCTCTTGATTTCTCAAGGATGTTTCCACCGCTGGAATCGGGTATCTGTGATTGCACAAACTTTGTTATAAGATCTTCCAAGTTAGGCTTACCTTGATTTGGGTTTGAAATCGGAGACGTGTGTAGATCGGGATTGGGATTAGGTCGTGGTTGGCCTTGATTTTCCCAACCGAAATTAGGATGTTGTCGCCACTCGGGATTATATGTGTTCTTTGTAAGGATTACTTGGGTAATTTACGCCTTGATTCCCAACGTAATTAGCATGTTCGGCGTGAGGAATTGTATGTGGACAATCCTCGATGATTATCTGCGATCCTCCGCAAGTTTCACAAGATAAAACATGCGGTGGTGGTGGTTTAGAATTGCCAAATCATCAATCTTTTGGGTTAACGCTTCGACTTTGCGGCGGCGTAACTCCGCATCTGCATTATACACACCACCAACGCACTGTTAGTTTTACCTCGTATGGATTGCCATTGGTAGCCGTTCATGGCCATTCCTCGATCAAATCCTGAGCGACTTCGGCGTTTTGTTATTAAGAGTTCCCGCCGTGCATCGATCATTTGTCTTGTTGCGAAAAGTAGCCCATTATAAAATGTTTGGACTTGCATCCAAATAGGTAGGCCATGGTGTGGGCACTTTCGCAATAATTCCTTATATCTCTCCCAAGTATCGTATAAAGTTTCATCGCCTGCCTGCTGAGTAAATGAAGAGATTTCGTTCCTTAATCTTGCGGTCTTTGCTTGGGTGGGAAATACTTCAAAAGGAATTTTTCGCCATAATATTCCATGTTGTAATCGTTCCTTTTGGCAAAGTATTTAACCACTTGTTTTTTGCTCGTCCCCAAGAGAGAATGGGAATAAGCGTGGCGGATGGCATCATCGGAGACCCCATTGATTTTGAAAGTGTCGCAAATTTCAAGAAAATTCGCGATGTGATTATTGGGATCTTAATCTAGGCCGTCAAATTGGACAAGTTGTTGCACCATTTGAATAACGTTGGGTTTAATTTCAAAATTGTTGGCGGCAACGAGGGCCTTACAATGCTTGGCGTTGTGCCATCCATGGATGGCTTGGCGTAATCGTACATAGTTCTTTGTTCATCCGCCATGGCAAAATCTTTGATTTCGCCTATATCCTCCTCGTCGTGATCAGTATTAATGCTTTCCTCCGTGTTACTATCGGCGATTTCGCACTTCCCGCCTCGACGACGGTAGGCAGTATGCTTTGCGATAAATAAAGAGGATAAGTATAAACCAAGACTTACAAAGATAGATAAAAAGAAAGATAATGGTAAAAAAGAATGATTAAATTAACAAAAATAAAGCGTTCTTAATATTACAATCCCGGCACAAACGGCGCCAAAAACTTGATGGCTCAAAAGCTACCTTTAAAACCGTAGCAAGTGCACCTATCGTTTTATAGTATAGATTATTAGAGACCGAGTGTCATTCCCACGAGGATTGTAAGTACTAATAATTACCGTCTTTTTGTTATTTAATCTAACAATTTTCGAGTTTTTGTTTGATGAAAAGGAAAACAAATTATAAATTGTAAAAATGAAGGAAGATTTGTAAAATAAGAAATCAAGAGATAGAAATGTGTTGAATGTAAATCCTCTAGAATGTTTTGTGATTTGACAAGTTAAAAATACAACCGTAAGCCCTTAAGCAAAAACCAACCTCTTTTAATAAAATCTCATGTCTTGTGGACCGTAGAAATTCCCAATTTAAGTTAAACCCTTTCTCAAGCGAAAAACTTCTAATCTCAAGTTGATTAATCAAATCTCTTTCTAGTTAAAACCCCAAGACAAACATTATAACGATTTGTGAATTCCCATATTAGGTTTGACCCTAATCCGGAAGATTTATGTCGTCCTATATCTGGATTGCATGCAACTCTTTTCACTTATATAGGTTCTATTTCACCATGAATCTCTCAATTTCCCGGATGAAAAATAAACTTCAAATCAATATTGCGCATATATCAATTCGAATGAATGAAGCATAATATAAGTGAATCACACAAAATATGAAGATTTTATTAAAAACATACACACCTTAATCACAAATCCATTCTAGAGTTCATTACATTCAAACACTAGGAGTTTTAGCTACACATGCTTTTGACACAAGAATAAATTACACAAGAAGATGTAAACATTGTAGACATGGTGTACTTATCTTTATCAAAATCTCAATTGACTTGATGATGTTGCTCCAAGCCTTCTTCCCATGTTGTCTCAAGCTTACTCCTCCAAGACCCTCGACCCCAATTTTACTTAATGAAATGAATACAATGAATATTTTCTCGAGTATCTAATGAATGCCTCTCCCAACTTCAACCCTTGGCTTTTATAGGCAACCAATACATTGATAGTCTTCTCTTTTGTTAAACAATTGCCTCCATTTTCCTTGTTGGTTGGTGAATTCTTGTATTCAAGTGATGAGGAGGGGACATGGAGACATGTTTCGGCAAAATAGGGTGTTAAAAGTGTACAAAAGTGGCCAAAATGGGTTGGTTGGTGAGTTTTCCCCAAATTCCGCAAGGAAAAGTTGCAAAAAGGTCCGGACACGCCCGTGTCGCCCGAACGGCCGGGCCGTCTTTGTTATCACACGGGGACTCGGGAAACATGGCCGTGCTCCCAACACGGCCAGGCCGTGTCTCGGACACGGCCGTGTTGGGAACACGGCCTGGCCGTGTCGGAGGCCGTTTTGTGCGAAAAAATCGAGTTTTTAGCTCCGTGAACACGGCCGTGTTGCGACACCCCACTGCCCGTGTTGGACCAAAAAGGCCCCGAAATGACGTTTGGCTTGGAATTTCGAGCGTTTTTGCATCCTTAAACTCCCGTATGTTTTGACATGAATCCATGGTCCGAAATTCACCAAAATTAGCCCCAAATGGTCAATCTACATCAATAAAAGCACCTCGGAGTAATATGAACTATGTACAATCAAAAATTTATAAAACTAACAATAAAATAACTCGAATACTACTCAAATATACACATAAAACATGCATAAAAAACCCTTATCATTTGTTTATAAGTTTTCCAATGTAAATCATCATTTTTACTTTCCATTTTCACATAAAACATGTCTTAAACATATAATTTCAATTTTCAACCATATACACTACACTACATCACTAATCATTCATTATTCTCAATTTTTATTTAATTATATATGTGGGACTCTCCATTGCAAACTTTATATACTTAAAATATTATTATTTTTTAATTGTATATATCTAATGGGACCCACCACCTATAATTTTACAAATATATAATATTTATATATTCAATTAAAATATTCATCCACAATCAACTTTTCAAATTATTATATACATAAAATACTACTTCAAAACTAATTAACGAAACATAATCGCATTTCCAAACCTACATAAAACTCAATTTCATTTACTCATCCAAACATAATTCCAATTTTCACACGAAAATCAATAAATTCTCAAAATTGATTTTCCAACACTAAAACCGAAAATTGTCGATATTACCTACAAGACTCATTCTATTGTAACTTTACATTTTATTGGGATTAACTTCTGATAAAAAGAGGTATATAATTTCTCTTTTCAAATTTGCAATCTCTTTATATTTTTCTCGCTATAGTGTCTATGTATTGGTGCATCATCGCTGCAGATCATGAAGATTAAGATTAATCATTTTTCACCATGAGTTAAATTTTGTCTGAGATTCATTCATTTGTAGCATGGGGTTGGACTGTTGGAGCGAATGCCGCAGCCAAGACACGATATTGGGGTGGATCGGATAAAACTCAAGAAAAATCATACAAATATTTATTTACCGGACATGTTATTGCTTGTAAATATATTTATAAATTTCACTATCCATTATTTCTAAGAAAGAGTTGGATGAAAGGACGAGGAAGTGCTGCCTGTGAGATTTGTTTTCTTCGGACATGCAATTGCCTATGAAATATTTAAAAATTTCACTACATATTATTTTTCACTTTTCCAATCATCAATCACATTAGGGGTGAAGTCCAGGAACAAAAAGTTGTCCACCCTTCTCTCTACTTTTACTCTTCTCATTCTCTCTTAAAAAACCCCAAACCCTAATCTCCTTCCCCTTTTCCCTAACCCACCGCGCCCCCCTCCCCTCCACCTCCCCCTTTTCTTTTGGTTTACATTTTTTCTTCTACGATGGAATGGAAACCACGAGGGTGTCCATGTTTTGCCCGTTTAATTTGTTTCACGCCACGAAGGTTGACGATGACCAAAATTTTGGTCATGCCGAAATGGAACCTCTCGTCAATATTTTTCTTCTTTGTTTTGATCCGGGGCTTTGGGAGCTTCTTTGTGGTGGCGGGCCAACCGGGAGATGGTGCTAGATTTACAGGAGCGGTGGTGTCGAGATGTGGTGTGGATTTGGAGGAGGAGAGACCCTTTCTTCTTTGTTTCTTAGGTGTTGTTTTGTTTCTTTGTTTTTTACTTTGTTGCTAGATTGTAGTTTTTTTACTTTGTTGCTAGAGTTTAGTTTATTTTATTTTATTTTTGTATTTTCTTTTCCCTAGGTTGATTTGCAAAACTAGTAGGCGGATCATATTTATCGTTCGTAGTATGTAGTGGTTGTTCGTGCCCCATTTCGATTCTTTAGTGTTTCTGATCTCTATTAAGGAGTGTTGAAATCTCCCAGCGTGGGAGTGTTCTTAGTTTTGAGTGTGAAGTTTTATGTTTATGGAGTAGATCCCAAGATTGGCCTTGTCAATTCCCTGTGCGCTTTTTTTTTAGTCAAGTTGGTCCTTAGCCCATTAGCTACGTTTGTAGTTGTAATTCCGGTTTTGAGTTGTTCTAATAAAAAAACTATTGTTCTAAAAAAAATCATCAATCACATTCATTTATAATTTTAAAAAAAATATCACATCAATTATCATCATTACACAATCATATCACAAAATACACTTTTCATCCTCTTTTTTTTTTTCAAATCAATCACGTTTGATCACTATTACACTAAAAATAATTATTACGTCAACTACCATCATCATCGCATTTTCATCATATATCCAATTAGACTCTAAAAAATTATTTTTAATATTAACATTCTCTCCAAAAGTAATAAATAATTGAACAAAGTAATAAATAATTGAACAAAAGCATCAATTGATATCCTTATTCTTTTTTCAAAAGAAAAACAAAAACAAAAATTTGATGCTTTGCCCAAGTCTTTGTCAAGTCAACTGCAAAGACTTCTCACTATTTTTTAAATTTTTAAACACAATATAGTACAAAGCAAAAGCATGTCTATTTTTACTCTTGCTTTTGGTTGCGGCCAATCCTTTCTAGACACCATTGTCCTTTACTAACTTAGTGCCCAAGATCTTTGAGCTGATTTGAGGGAGTTTTCTGCTTTTGTTTGGTTTTATTCCGCTTGAATATCTATATCCACATATATATAATTTCAAAAAGTAATTATGAAATGTAACTTTTAAGAAAATATATCTTTTGAAAAATTAGAAATAATTATTTTAATTATGTAACTATATCTTCTATTATATATCTACTAATTATAATAAAATAATACTAACAACAATTGGATAGTGATCGAGTGGTCAAAACTCATAAAGATAGGGATGTCAACGGCGGGCGGGGTGGGGGCGGGAGCGATCCTCATCCCCGTTCAGCGATCATGAGAATCCCCTGTCCCCGTCCCAGCAGAGGCAAACGGGGAAATTTTCCCCCATCCCCGTCCCCGGGATTTCCTAACTCCCGTTTTAATTTTTGTTTTTTGCAAAAATTTAATTTTTTTATAAAAATAATTATTTTTAATATTAATAAATTATATAAAAACTAATAAACCACTTGTTAGATAATTTTTGTAACCGCAAGTCTACGGTGTCAAGTTTTATATAGAGAAGTAAGGTTGTCGAATCCATGGGAATAATTATCGAATTATCGCTAAGTACTATAATATAGTAGTCTAACTTTATTTAGAAATTCAATATTTGATGGAGTTGATTATACTAAAAATACCAAAAATAGATCAAGAATATGGAAATATCAATGAGTTTATCCAAATGATTAAATGAATTCTAGAGGTGTGATGAATCTAGTTATCCCTTATGTTATCAATATGGTTTATCAATCATCAATTACCAATTTATAAGTCAAGATTTCTAAAATAATCATTTCCTCTCTCAAGTGCCAAATGATTTTAGATTCAATTGGGAAATCAATATCTCTATAAAAATCACCAATTGAAATCTTGATAAAAGCTATGAATCTTGATAAATGACTTCAAAGGATTCATAAATCTCTCAATTCTATGAAATCTTAGGTTATCTTTATTCCAAGGTCATGTATTCAATTGCATCTCTCAAGTGTCAAATCAAATACACCAAACAATCTAAATTATTGATCAAGTAATTTAGAAGCGATAGTTCCAAATAAAGACAAATAAATTGATAGATTTAGATTGACAAACCACAATCTCAAAACATAAGTTCAAACATAGATTACACCATCCCTCTGAATTATAGAGTTTAGCTCATGATTGAAGAAAATGAATCCATAAGAATACAACAATACATCTTACAAGATATGAAAAAAACAACAAAATAAGAACAAGAGTTGAGGGATCTTCTATATTTCTAGATGATAGAGCCTCCAATCTTCTTATCCAAGCTCTTCTCCAAGATGTTCCAAACCTTCTTCTTTGTCTTGTGGCTTTTTTTAGCTTGTCTTCCGAGGGGTCCAAGATCCCTAATTTCAAGCCCCAGGCTAGTATTTATAGTCCACAAAAATCCAAGAAAGGGGTAGGTGAGCTCGAGAAATTCCGCCCCTGGCTAAGCGCGCCAAAAACTCTCGTGACGCTAATTACTTTGGTCATTGCGTGTGCCCACCATTGCCCGACCTCTAAATTTTCCGCCGGCGGCTGCGGCAAATAGCCGGGCGTTGGCGCTTGCGGCGCCACACATGCCACCTCTTCCGAACCCTGTAATGCGATTTTTCCTTTTTTTTTTTCAAACGCGATTTCTTTTTTTCTTCGCTCCGTTTTCATCGTTTTCCTCCTTTCTCGGCTACCAAATCAGATTGACTCATCATCGACACTAAATAAAATAAATTGGACTCTAACGACTCTAAAAACACCCAAAAATAAAACCAAATTCTAATCTAAAATACTCAAATAAGTTGGTAAAATACCAACTTAACACCACTCATTAATAAAATAAAAATATTTTGTCATTTTTCATATTTAATGTGATATATTTATAATATATTATATATATTATATTATATATTTATTATGCGGTTCCCCGCGAGCGAGGAATGTGATCCCTGTCACTCTAATGAGGAGAAAAATTTTCCCATCCCCGTCCCCACGGGGAAATTTCGGAATCCCCGTCCCGTTCGGGGGATCCCCACGGGGAATGAGAATTCTTCGCCCCACTGTCATCTCTAGTTTTGCACATATAAGATTTTGGAATAGAAAATCTCAATCGAATTGAGGATCCTCGACAATTTTCTTTCTTCAAGATTAAGTTAGAACTTAGAAGTCGACAAAATACTAGTAGGTAACTTACCTCCAAAGTTTGGAGCAACAAGGATTAGTTATGTACTTATGTGAATAGGTCCGAAATATTAAATGTTCTAAAAAATTAATAAAAAACAATACTTACAATCACATAAAAGTGTAGTTTCAATATCTTAAGCAATAAAAATTTAAATTGTAATCAATTTGTATCTAATATATAGGTTATTGGTTATATAAAGTTAAAGAAATGAATTGATATATAATATATAGGCCCGCTCCTAGTTATGTGATTAGTCGAGAGTGTGGAATCGTATTAGAAACAAATTTTTTTCAATATTATTTATGTAAAAGTAATGCGACGACTAACCTTAATATAGTGACCGATTAATGATTATAAACTGTTCTTATTATACAAAGAAACAACTAATTAACCAATGACCTTCTAGCCTTTAATTGATTACAAGTGAGGTAATTCTTGGAGAGGCCAGGTTCGAGTCTCCGAGCACAATGATGAAATAATTAATATTGATGGCTTCAAACGGCGTGGGAGACCGAAACTCTATTGGAACCTACAATGGATAGAGGGTGAGAGGTTTGAACTCGATGGGAACATGGGGTTGGATAGATGAGAGTCAAGCATGAAACAATCACTTGACCCTCCTTGTGCGGTGGGGCGACTCGACTTTGTCGCGGTAGTTAAGGATGTTAGGGACCCACCACCACCGTGCATTCTTGCGGTTTATATGAGGCAATTCTGAGGGGTCGGGTTCTGTTTCCCCGAAGACTAATCATGTGCGAACATGAAATTTCGTTTATAAAAGAAAAAAAAAAAAACTAATTAAATATACTTTTAAAACTCTAAATATAAGGTGGTGTACGTAATTTGACGTATATTATTCGTTTTTATGAGAATATGGTCACTTTTCCCGAAAGTGCAGAGTGCTACACAAGGAGTTCTTTTGGCCTATTAATTAGTTTTCCTTTTCTTTCTTTTTTATTTATTTATTATTATTAAAAAATTGTGAGGACAAAGGTGAGGTTTTATCGTCGAAGAAAATAAAATTTTGCATCCTTATTTAAACTTTCTTGAGTTACTCATTTGATCATTTTTAAACAATTAAGTTAAGAAACTCGTGGTAATATTCATATTGAGGACCCAAAATACGGATAAATAAGTAGGGTATGTGACCTAACTACTTATTTTTTTTGTAACTAGGAAAAGTGTAATTTATTTGAAATAACTAAATAAAAACGTAGGATCAACCTCGTCTTTCTAAAGTGATTGAGACATGTGTTGTAAGGATTAATGACCGGGTTCGATCCCATACGGGTGCGTGTGCCCCTCCCAAGTTCCCCCATTGTACTCAAAAAAAGACTAAATAAAAACTGTAAAAAAGGGCATAGTTTTATAAGAAATAAATAAAATCTAAGGATACTTAAGCACAAGAGTGTTGTTGTAGCTGGAGATGGTTTCAATATAATTTTAATTTGTCAATTGAATTTCTGTATATCGTTAACATTCCTAAGCCACCCCTCTTTAGGGACAACGGTACTGATCTATAAATAACAAAAAGTGATAATTACAAAAATTACCTTTCGGTTTGACCTAATTACAAAAAAACTCAACTAACTTTTAAAATTACAAAAAATTTCTTGAGGTTTGACCGTGTTAAAATTACGGGATAAACTGTAATATTTTAATAAATATGTGGGGAGTCTTGAAATATTTTTTGCTCATGAAGAGGTAAATGTTAGATAAAATAATAAAACCTCAGGGGCATTTGTGTAATTTTAAAAATTATCTGGTTTTTTTTTTTGTAGTTAGGTCAAACCTCGAGGGTACATTTTGTAATTAACCCAAACAAAAATGTGCAGAGGTACAAACCACAACCAATACGGTTTTCAAACAATTCTGCAAAAATGGGTACTTATTACTTTTCCAGAATCAGATACAACCAACCTCAAAAATCCAAGACTGGATTTTTATAACAAGAAAGCTAATCTCAATTCTCCTCTGAATAAACCTCATATTATGTCTTATTTTTCTTTCTGCAGCACATCACTAACTGCACTTGTTTTAACATTGGCATAATCAGAACATCACCAACAACAAATAATTTACTCATAAAACTTGAAAATAAACTGCTATAACAAAAGGCAAATTCTTGTTTAGTAAAGACAAAAGCAACCTATGCAACATGATATTCATCAGATGCAAATAACAATTAAAGTACTCAAAACAAAAGCAAACAGACTTAAAACTAAACTTAAATCCCGAAAGCATAAACCATTGCTTGAAGAAGATTTTGGCTAAATCTACTTATCCCAAACTAATAGTAGCAATGTTGTCAATCGACTACTTAAGCAACCTGATACTATTATTCAGCCTCTTCCGTTTCTCGCCAATCGAAGGTGACTCCTCCAACATCCTCTCCAAGCCATTCCCTTCAGGACCTATTATCTCATCAATGATCACAAGGTGCATTTTAGTTCAACTCATCACTATTTTCACCAACTCAGCATTTTAGGACTAAATGTACAGGTTTAAGAAAGTTAGTGGTTGCCAAACGCCACCCATAAAAGTTAAAGGACTAAATGCGAAATTGAGCCTACTCAAAAAATGCAGAAAACAAAGCCTTGTATACTAGTACTTAATTCTAACTAACTAACTAAACTATATATGAAGCATGTAGCAGAGGAGCTTAAATATAATAAGGACTCATGAAACTGATCAGTTTATTATAGTATCCGATCTCCATTTCAATCGGACGCGGAGATTTTGCGGTCTGTCTTGAATATTGTTACCCAATGCAGCAGCAGATTGATCTAAGAAATTTGTACCCTGCACAGAATGCCATTCTTTTTCTTTCTTATCAAACAATTCCAAGCTTAGTTCCTCCACATATTTTAGGAGGATCTCGAATAGAAACTCAATAACTTGGTTGCATTCCCTATTCCACGCGCTCTGTGCATTGGCGAACCAGTTGAGGCCTATGATTTTTCTTGGACGACAAATACGAAACAAACCATTTGTAACCGCTGATAAGGAAGAAAACGAATGCCTCTCTAATTTCAGGTTCAAATTCTCCACTACTACTGTAGATTCGTATAAACCAGCATCATAAATAATAGTGTCTTCAATTTGCTGATTGTTAAATGGGGCGCCGGTATTAAATGGACTGTGAATATTGGACATAACTCTAATCTTAGCGAGCTTTGGCTAAAAAATGAAAATACTATCGGGGCTATAAGTCAAAAAATTAAAAATTATATATTTAATATAAAAATTAAACTCGAATATATATAACATTAAAGTTAAACTATTCATCATAAATAAAACTCATGCAAACATTGCATTAACAAACTTATAAAATTTGATATTTCATGGTCTAAATTTTGAAAATAAATAATAATAACTAAAGCTCCCCAAAATTAACACTTTTTTCTGTAATTACTCATATTAATATAAGTTAAAATTTTCAAAATTAGATATTTAAATCTAAAATTTTAAACTTGAGCATATATAATATTTAAGTTTAACATTTAAAGTTAATCTTTTTCATTGTAAAAAATAGTGATCATGCATAGTTTATAATTACATTACATTAACAAAATTATAAAATTAGATTTAGCACCATTAAGAAATATAATTTATATCTGAAATAAACTAATAAAACTACGTGACATTTTCTTATTGAGGATACAAACGGAAAAATAAATTAAGTAATAAACCAGTAATCTTCGTAACCGATCAAGGCACAGGATAAGTATTTCATCTTATTCATTCTTTTTTTCCCCTCATTTCAGTTTGTTTTCTTATTTAAATGGAGTTTTTCCATGTATTTTCATTTTTAAAACATTTAATATGATTATATATATTTAGGAATTAAACATGCAAATATGATTTCTGATTTTAAGACGGTCCATATTCGATTGAAAATATATAAACTTGATCTGCATGTTTTGTTGTTTTGCTAGAAATATTCATTTTGAATTCTGTTCATTTCTGTGTTTGGAAAATGTTTATGTTCATTTCTGATTTTAAGATTGTCCATTACATTTTTTAATAGGAAATTATTAACGAATTATTGTTAAACTCTATTTCATTTATGTATTAACAACCTAGAATTCACTGAATGCAATTTTTTGTTTTGTAAATATGATTGAAAAATGATTAAAAAAATACACATCGTATGTTACATACGATATGGGCATGTTTTGACAAAGAAGGGCATGTTTTGACAAAGAAAAAATGCCACAAAATTCATGTTTTAATTTTTTTATATTATGCAATGTCGATTTAATGAAATTTTCATTATTATTGATCAGTGCTTCTCACTACATAGTTAAATATTTCGAAAAGGACAAAAATCTGTGTATTTTTAATTTTATATCATTTTTTATTAATATAGATAAATAATTCATTTACTAATTACAATTTTTTTATCTTGCAGCAGGGGCGAATCCATGTGTAGCTAGCACTGGGCTCAAGCCCAGTGCAAAATCTCAAATTTTATGTTTATAGTATTATAGTTTCTATAATATTCAAGATTAGCCCACCCCAAAATTTAATGCAAAACTCAAGTCTCACCCCAAAATCTAAATTCAATTTAAAAATCAAGAATGAATGATGTAAAACTTTTGTGGTATCCTAAGATTGATGCTATATTTAATATATTTGTGATTTTTAGACTATTTTTGTGATTCTTATTTATCATTTGTATACGTATCAATTAAACAATTTTGTTTATTGTGTCAATCATGTTGTACCATATTTCTCGTGTTTTTAGCGTGCCGAGTTTGAGTTTAAACACTACAAGAAAAAAACAGGTTTACCTACGAAAAATGCTGCCTCGTAGGTAAGTGTTAAGAAAATTGTAAAGTGTAGGTAAAATCATTGTAGGTAAAATCATTGTAGGTAAAATATTTACCTACAGAATCTAAAACTGTTGGTAAATACCTACAAACAATCTGTCGGTAATTGAAAAACTGTCGGTAATCTGTTAGTAATTTGTCGGTATAATTTGGGGAAAAATGATATTTTTTATTCTGTAGGTATTTTGTAGATAATTGTAAAATTTAGTGACAAAATCATTTCTGTCGGTAAATTCTGTCGGTAAACTGGAATTTTCTTGTAGTGAAATTTTAGACTCAATAAGGTCATTGTATTGTGTTCGGGCTTAAGCTTATCGTGTCGAGTTGTTATTCATTGGGTCGGCGTAAATGATTGCCACCCCTTAATGCCATCATCAAATATGAAATCAAAACATTATCTATTTTCTTAGCTTTTTTATACAGGCTTCTTGTTATTTTGTGGCAATAAAATAAATAATATTAAGAATAGATTGCTAATATTAAAATATCATTGTATTTTTCTCCTATAAAGTAGTTCTACTCTTTATTGAGAAATATTGTAGTCTTGTAATAATTTGTTATATATATATATATATAATCTTTGTTCTATATATAGATTTTCTTTTAGTGAAATTTTTACTTCTCTTAGCCCACTCTACTACTACTGGATCCGCCACTGTCTTGCAGGTTATGTGAAAATAGTAACACCTCATGACTGTTGGTATGAATTCCATGCACAGATAAGTTAAGAATTAATGAAAAACACATTTATACTAATGCAATTCATCTATATATTGACAATATAAAATTCAAAACACAATATAATATATAATACTAAAATCCATTGACACAATATGAATATATAATACTAAAATAATGAAAGATGTAATACTAGTTGCAGTTTTCCCTTGTGCATTTGTTGCCCAAATGTGTTTCGTTTGAGCTGCCTCGACAAATGAATCGGCCATTACAAATTTATGGGGGTCAAGACATTAGTGTTTAGGAAAATAAATCATATCACATCAAAATGAAATTGATTACATGGTTAAATCATTATATATTTCTTTCCTATTTGGTTGTATTAGTTGTAAGCAAAATCAAACAATGTATTCATATTTAATTTGATTTCTTCTATTTTAAGCAAAAAATAATTTCCGATTAGTTAGACTATTTATGGATATGGTCAAAACATGAGTATTTTTTTTTCACCAAAAAACAAAAGCAATTAACGTGAGTTCTCAAATAAATAATGGGCGATGAATGATTAATTCACGAAATTTATCCAATTTATTGCATATTTTTACATCCGATAGACAACAATCAATTTATTTATGTAAATCGAAAGATCAAACATTCCCAATTTATTGCATATCTGTACATGTAAATCCGAGAGACAACGATCAATTTATTTATGCTATGTTTCAAGGTCAAACATTTCCAATTTATTGTATATCTATAACCGTAAATAAAAAAATACTGGAAATCAATTTTAGCAACTATGTACAATCAATTTATTTATGCTATTTTTCAAAGTCAAACATTCCCAATTTATTGTATATATATATAACCGAAAATAAAAATATTCTGGAAATCGATAGCAACTACGTTTAGGCGGGAAAACATATTTAGAAACCATTTTCTTGTTATATATATATTGGTGTTTTACCCGTGCGATGCACGATGAGTGTAATGTCGGATAAACGTGTTTTATGATATTGGGTTTGTTGGGTCCGATCATTTGTATAGATTGGATGTCTATAAAATTTATTATATATTAATAAAAATAGAAAATGTACAAACATCGTCTCGAACAAATTAATAACTATAAATTTTGAAAAACTTTTTGTACACCACATTTTGCGTCTGTTGTTTTTTGATTCATCTTCGCCACGTACTAATATTTTTAGTCTCTTCCGATTGGTGACTCGGGAAACAAAACGTATAATTGATCGTGATCAATCTCGGATTCTTCAAATACGTACCAACATTTGAGAGAGATTGGCCTCGACTCTTGTTTATGGTCATTGCATAAGAAACGATCGTAGGAACGTCTCGTTGAAACTTGAATGGAATTCTTAGGTCCGACCGTGTTAATGTCATTCGCGGTATCAACACCTTATGACTTGCATGTGTTCCAAGAAGAATTTTAGCTTCAAGTACGTGTTTGTCTGAGAGTCTCGTAATCACCAATCTAGTCCCGTTACACAATCTAATCGAGTGTTTCATGTTCCTCAAGAGCATAACTGGAGTCCCAATCTTCAAATGCAGCTCATGATTAGGAACGCCGAAATATTTTATACCATTCAAAAAATCTGGGGTATGCAGATCATGCAAGAAGTCAACATTAGCATCGTTTACTTGTGCTTTCCGAGCTCAAATAAGTATGCCCATCTGATGAATTTAAAGACGTCATATATTGATTGATGGACTCAACAACATCAAGAGTTGGTGTGAGTATCGCCCTCTCTTTCAAATAAGTAGGATCATCAATGGCGTCTTTAAACATTGAATACGTATTCTCTACAATTGTTGCAATTGGATCACCAGATGATTCCAAAAGAATATCTTCTTCAGTATATCATTAGTGGCACAACCATCATTAGATCCTCCGATTGTTCCATCTCCGATACTTGCTATCCACTCGAGAATTGGCCAAATCCGCATAATCATCTACCCGATTGAGGCTTTGAAGACGATATTCTTAGTCATCAAGATCTTGCATAATCTTTCCACAAGTACGATGCATTTATCGTGGCATTGACTACATCCTGTCGACTTCCCTTAGGTATAACAGGAAATATCTATCTGAAGTCCCCCACCCCCCCGAACACAATATTTCCCTCTGAAAGGAAAATATTCATTACGTGGGTTAACTAATTTTAAAAGAGATTTTAAAGTTTCATCCAGTGCTTGAAAGCAATACTTGTGCATCATTGGGACTTCATCCCAGATTATAAGTTTAGAACGAATAATCAACTCAAATAAGTGACTCCCGTTTGATATTGCAAGTTGATTCATGATTTGGGTTTAAAGGAATAACAAAATGGGAATGTGCAGTCCTTCCACTAGGCAACAATAGGGACGTTATTTCACTCGATGCCACATTCAACACAATTTTTCCTTTCGATCTCAAAGTCGTAGATAAAGCTCTCCACAAGAATATTTTGCTTGTTCTACCATATCCTTATACAAAGAACATACCACCTTTATTTGATTCCACCGCTGTCATTATTTTAGAGTAAACATTTTTTTGTTCCTCATTGAGTCTGCAAATGAGGTTCTTGTGCTCTACCAAAAGAGCCTTACGATCATAACGCAACTGCTTTGGCTATTCCCAATATTGTCCGCATCGAAATGGCATCGTATCAAAATCACGTAGACTCGTGCCACGACTTTTCAAAAAAATTTCAATCTCTAACAAAGCAAGATTTTTTATCTCGTTCTCACTCAATACCAATTCTGTAAGAGAAATAATACGGCATTCAATAAATAATAAGATACATAAAATAATGTTATTAGAAAAAAATTATGATATTTAACATATAATAATACTTTAGTTAATACCTTGATGTTGGAGAAGATGTGGCCGTGTATATAGAATATCATCCAAAAGATATTGCCAACACTTGTCCCATACTACTTTTGGTCTGCTCAAAGATTCGGATGATAGCAATGACGCAAATAGACTTCTGAGACTCTGCAGAAGCTCAGTGACTCGTTTCAGTGATTGCATCAACATATTATCTATCGTCTTCTAACAAACCAAGAGCATAGCAAGCTTCACGGTATGAAAAGTGTTGAATACCGTTGACCTTCTTGTAGTCATCATGACACGTAGCCCCATGGACAATATTGATAAGACACCACAAATAGTGCATGTCACCAGCACCTGGAGGGACGAAAAACACTCGACCTATTGATTTCTCCATTTTTCTTGGCATCCACTTCCTGACTTTTGCTTTCCATGTGAATTTTGTTGGGGCTTCAGCATAGGTTAGCTCACGGGCTTCGAGATATATCTTGTTTGCTTCCATCCATGCTAAAAACATGCTCTCTTTAACTGAATCTTTATTAAAAACATCATCGATTCGCTCATTATCATCGAAAATAACACTCTGCTCATTCGAAAGATGGAAGCTGAGTCGTTCGACTGAATGATATTTATATTGAATCTCAAATCCCAATAAACTCCACGCAGCTTCACATGACGATATATATCTATAATCATAACACATGCTCACTTCATCAACGATTTTCCCGAGTCATAATTGTTGGTGGTTGTATAAAACGACGCCAACCGATTGTCACGCCCCAAACGCGACGCGATTTATCAAATCACTTAAACAAAATAAACCCAACATTCTAGAAAACGATGCAATAATCCCAAGTGAAACATGGTCTAAAGCAAATGAAAACTACAAGACAAAGACGATTACAAATACATCCCAACAACCAAATAGCTTACGGTCGGAACTAGGAAATAAAGTACACATCATATCACCAAATTAAGTGTCAAATGGTCCTACGCCTTAAATTACAAATCGAATGGCAAAAGAAAATAAAAGAGTCCAACAAAGAGAAAATAAAAAAGAAAGCAAGTCCAAAGAAAGATAGATATCAATAGGAAGTAAGTCCAACAGCAGAGCACGAGAATTCAATCCAAGGCGGGTTCGCTTTTCGACAAAGTCATCTTCTAAGGTTAGAAAACGAGGAAGGGTGAGACAAAAATCTCGGTGGATGGGGTGATTGTGTGCAAGTGTGGTGATATGTATATAGTTAATGCGAGAAATTTAGTTGTATGAAAACGCGTGAGATATGATGCATGATTTCACACACGATCCATAATCGCGTGATAAATATATTTAAGTAATATACTTATACGATTAAGAAAAAATTCGTGGTCAAGGTCGCACTATGGTCCAAGCAGACAGATGATTGCGTGCGGATTTGTAACGCCAATCCTATGCAAGACAAGTAGCGGTTGTGTACGGATTTGTAGCGCCAACCTATGCAATACAAGTAGTGGTTGCGTATGGATTTGTAGCGCCAACCAAACAGTCCGATTAACTCCAGAATCGTGTGGATCGGGGCGATTCCTTCGTTCCTTCGTTCTTCCTTGTAACTCCAGAATCGTGTGGATCAGACCTGTCACTTTATCGCTCCATAGGCAAAGAATTTACAATTCGAGTTAGGTCCTTGTAAAAAAATTTACAATTAGCCCCGTTTTGTAAAAACCAATTCTTTTGGGGTTAAAAATTAAATAAATAAATGTCCCGACCTTGAAAAATTATGAGGTCAGTTCCTAAATTCTCTAAATTATTCATAGATTCAGGTTTTTAAAGTTTTGAGGTCGAGTTTTTATAAAATTCTCACATTAGCCCCAAATTTGTTAAAATTGTCATTTTGGTCCCTAAGTTTAAAATAATTGGAACTCACAAACCGGAAGGGCTTTTAATTTGATTACAGTTGGAAAATATCACTATGGTCAGTGGGATATTGGGACAAAAACAGTTTTTAAAAGAAACAAGTATAGGTCTCTTAACTTTTGAAAATCTCATTTTTGTCCCATTTTTAAATAATTGCCTTTAAGGCTTTTAGGGGTCCAATTGTTATGAAATTTGAACCTTGGGTCCAAGATATAATTATGTTATAGTTAAATTAGTATTTCTAGATGTATGGACTGCATAAGTCCTGGAAATTATATTTTGGTCCTCAAGTTTAATCTTTTACAATTTGGTCCCTCAATTTTTATAAAATTACTTTCCAAGCTCTAAACACTTGGATTTTTGGAATACACTTAAAATATGTTATTTCCAGTCCCTTAAGAGTTAAAATTTCAAATTTTAAAACTAGGTCTGGTACAGTTTCAAAATTTACAAAATAGCCCCTAAACTTCTAAAATTTTACAATCTAGTCCTTGGGCTTTTTAAGGGTTGATTTTATTTATCTAAAAACTCTTAAAACTTTATTAAAATGTCAAAACATAATTTTTGAACCTGAGTTCAGTCCCAAAATTGAAAATTACAGATGGGTCCCTTAAGTTTTATTTTCTTGCAATTAAGTCCACCAACTTTCTATTTTTGCATTTTAAGTCCAAAAGTTGAAATTTAATCAATTATGCTCGACTTGTCCTGGTTATAAATCATTCAAAACATATATTTCAAGAATCATACACATACATATCCTTCTCATACAAAATTTCATCAAGTATAATAATAAAGTGTGCATGTATGCCCTATTTTTCGATAAATCGCATTTTTGAGCAACACTTGAGAATTTTTCCAACTTGATACAAGAAAATAACATGAAATACATAATATATATCTCAAGTGCTCAAAATCAAATTACTACATGCATTTTAAAATAAAACACCTAGAAGTTGAAAGAATTTTTCCACCCACCTTGTTTGTTTGGTTGATTGGTGTAAAGTGATATGTCACTAAACCTTGAGGATTTTAATCTTCACTTAAGGCAGCCCCTAAGTCAAATAATACAAGGATTTTTGAGTTAGAAAATGAAGAATTGAACTAAGGAGGAAAATAGAGGAGGAATAGGCCAAAGGTACCACACTTACCTTGTGTAGTTGAAAGTTGCGATCAAAATTGATAGTCTCTTAAGAACTTGATCACCTCTTAATCAAAGTTCCAAGGTCAGCCCCTAATCACCTCAAAATTATAATTTTGGTGTTAAATTCAAATTAATAGGAAGAAGAAGAAGAAGGTACTAAAATTCCATTTCTTACCTTATAGTCCAACTTCTTCACAATTTTTCTTCAAGATGACAAGTCTCTTAATATCTTCAAAGGTCTTCTAGGTATACCTCAAAATCAAAATCAAACTTAAATTAGAAGGTGAAAGAGATGAGTTAGGTGATATCAAAAATGGATTGAAAAAGAAATTTTCCTTACCTTGGTATGGTGATGGTTTGAATTTGTTGAAGGAGTAGGAGATGAATTCTTGAAGTTTTGGTTAATTGTTTGTGAAGAAGAAGAAGAAATGTGTAGAGAGATGTAGGAGGATTTTTAGAGAGAGAGAGAGAAGAGAAATACAAGACTTAGAAAAATTTTGTGTTGGTGAATGAAGTGATGATTGGACTTGAACAATTTTTTGCCCAATTAGGCCTCTTGGCCGTCTACTTTGAGGAAAAAGGGGACAAAATTTTTGTTTTGTTTTGATTAAATGATTTGTGAGGTTAATAATTGGGGAATTAAGACATAAAATAGTAATAGGCAACTTTACTAGGGACAAGTAGCCAAAATGCTAAGTTTAGGGGGAATTACTTTTGTTATTTTTTTGTTTGGTAATTATTGGGGTGGGAAATTGGTAGATTAATTTAAGATGTAGGTTTGAATTAATTGGTGTAGTAATACACAAGATGAATACATAAGGTGTATGTGTACAAGAGTTGGGAGATATTTCTACACCAAAATATACATCATGGCCGTCCAACATGAGGGTAATTGTGGTATTTCCATTTTTTTTTTGTCCCAAAATTGATGATAATAGATGAATAATATCAATCTCCAAAATAATTAGTGATTTCCTTGATCACTTATAAGTCTCATGATCACTTATTCTAAATCGAATTCTTAATTCTATATATAAGGTATAAATCTCTAAAATAAATAGTCTCTTAAAATTCTAAGGTGACTAATAGATGCACAAATAATAATAATGATGATCGATCAAGTGATCATTAATGCGAAATAGAATTAATAAATAATTATGAATACAAGTAATAAATAAAAGAATTTAAATGCAAAATATATTTATCATTAATATTTACCAATCAAAAAGAATTTAAATGTAAAATATATTTATAATTAATATTTACCCGTCAAAGCGACGCGGCAAAATAGTCAAATTAATACAAGGACGATACGTGAAACAAATACATGTTCGAATAAAAATCGAGGGCTTCACACCGATCATTTTCTTTGTTGACATACTTGAATAGATACTTAATAGATCTTGCCTGGTTACACTATTCCACATTTTTGTGAGCTCCATATTTGAGTAACAACTCGACGATTATGAGGCACCACATATCTCGTTGTCCAAATGTACACCATTGTTTTCAACTATTCTTCCATTATTTCTCGCTTCTATAACGCGGATAACCTTCTTCATCAATAGTAGTCGTATCCACAAATTTTTTGGGAAAATATTTAGTGCAACGACCATCACCCATCAGAGAGAGTTTTGTTTGGTACATGTTTTTATCTTAATTTTGATGATTTTATTTTATCACCAAAACAATGTCTTTAAAGGTTGTCCAAATACTCCTAAATGATTTAAAATGGTTTTAATATTTTCCGTAGTATTTCCTCAAGTTTATTTTTGATAATATTGGACAACACGTTTTATGATTTTATATCAATGGGTTTTTACTTCTAAACAAGGTTCCTAAATGTTGTCTAAATACTCCCGATTGGTTTAAAATATTTTTACTAAATTTTCTGAGTATTTCTTGAGTTTTATTTTCGACAAAAATTGGACAACATTTCTGCCTTCGTGGTCGACCTACGGCCGCCCTATAGGGCAACCCGCATACAAGATGATTTTTGAAACAAAAATGAGACGGAAAGAAAATCGGCAGTCGACCGGTCGCTTTGGCGTCGACCGCCGCTCTGGGCGTCGACGTCGCCGCCTGGGTCGACCGGTACACTGCAAGTTTGAGTTGAAACAGAACTTGGACCTTGCATTTTGAGTTAGGGGGACCGGTTGAGACAGGGTCGACCGGCCGAAGCCTATGTCGACCGGTCGCCTGTTGAAATTTTCAAAGTGTTCTTCAAATCTCTTATTTCTCGTGCGTGCGGCCGCCTGCTTGACAAAGAAAAAATATGACCGTTTGACAAAGCAGACACATTTCTTTAAATTGTGGGATTGATTTCTTACAGCTATATTCTTGATTTTAATTGTATTTTTCTCAGAGATTTTCAATCCCCAAGAGGAGTCTATGCTTGATCAATCATCTCCTATAAATAGAGGAAGTTTTGGAGCAACCTAAACAATAATTGAGATACAACACAACAAGATACACTTCAAGCAAATACTTGGTCTTTCATTGTTATTATTCTTGTTGTAAATTTGCCTAGCTTATCACTTTCACATCCTTGAGGTCTAGGCTATTCTTGATTACACTTTGCACTCAAATTGTAATATTCTTTATCGAGTTGTAATCTTGATTTTTGGTTATCATTCAACACAAGATATCCTTGTGAGTGTTCTTGTGGTAAGAACACACTTGGATGATCTAGGTGATAGGTGCAAGAAGATTGTGGTGATCTTCTTATTGAGGTGTTGAAGAATTTGGTATTCTTCAAGGTTGAAGATTGTGGTAATCTTCACAAGGTGCCGTTGAAGGAAGATTGTGGTGATCTTCAAAGGGAGATTGTGGTAATCTCCAAAGGTGTTGTTGAAGAAGAGTGTGGTGCTCTTCAAGGTGTTGTAAGTTGAGTTTGTATTAATTTTGGTAATTAATAAAATTCTTTTTCTTTTTGAAATTCATCCCGGATATACTGGGGTGGTAGAGGATTAGGCCCTAGGTGGGTTGAACCTCTATAAATCGACGTGTGTTGTTTACATTCCACACCTTTATTATTGTGTTTAAGCATTTGGTTCGAAAAAGAGGGCGAAATCGAAAAGATGGAGATAATCTATTCACCCCCTCTAGATTATCGTAGCCGCTTGACTTACAAGTTTTTCCTGACATCACCACATGGACCATGAATCATATGATCCTTTACTACATTATAATAACATTGATCAGTTCTCTCGTCAGGTATTTCGGCTGATATAACTCGATCTGCATCATCTGCAGTTGGATATTTGTTTTCCTTCACCAGAAACAACAATATATGGGCATGAGGCAAACCACACTTTTGAAATTCTATTGTATAAATAATCTGCAATATGATAATAAAAATAATAATAAGAATTTGAGACAATAAATTAAGTAAATAAATATTTAATATATTATTAAAAATATGTACAAAATATTTAAAAAAACAAATGCTAACCTGCAATTACTTTCCCAAATAATTTATTTTGCCGAAGATCTTTGATCAAAGAATCTAGCGTAAGTTTAAAGATTCTGCAAACAATATCCGGTCGATCTTCAGGATTTTGATTCTTTTTCTGAAGAAAACGAATGATCTATGGCCATTTGGGATTGCAAGTAAATGTTATAAACAGATTCGGATAACCCGCCCATCGACATATAGCCATCGATCTCGATAATTCTCAGATCATATATCGAGCACATTCGGTGAAAGTTGAAGGTAATATAATGCGTTTATCCTGAGTACTCGGATTAATATCACCACGCAAAACAGCATCAGTCAAGTCTTTATATATATCACAACGAAGCTTTTTCGAATTCAAACGGATATATTTCAATCGAGTAGACTTGACCATTGTGTATGCATCAACAACAAATCTGTTGAAACAATATCCGAGAAGACAAAATAGTTGACGATTCATGATCTCTCGGTCATGTAATCAGACGCAAAGTATTCACGCACACTAATTGTAAGCATTCAATTCATTTATCCATCAGAAAATCTAGATCTTGTTTCAACAACAATATCCCTATCTCCTAAAGCACTCAAAATCGCCAACAATCAAAGCGGCAACTTCACTGCTTGTTGGCATATTATATCCCCTAAGAGTCAAAATGAAATAAACTTACAATTGATTACTAC
Source organism: Rehmannia glutinosa (assembly GCA_016081115.2). Lineage (NCBI taxonomy): Eukaryota > Viridiplantae > Streptophyta > Magnoliopsida > Lamiales > Orobanchaceae > Rehmannia > Rehmannia glutinosa. Next base: position 116,000 of record JABTTQ020000837.1, on the reverse strand, counting down.
ATCGACTAAGAAACAGTTGCATGACATATGAATATAAAACCAATAAAGATTTAAAATAAAATTTTAAACATAGACAAATCACAACGAATGCGTTGGACAAAAAATATTGTATGAAACCGATATCGCTTTTGTCATTAGAATCTTTGGAACAAAAGCCCATGTATGAAAATTAACTTATTTAATTGAAACAAAAATTATCTATTAGGGACCAACAAAAAGTCACATATGGGAACAAACTTATTTATAAATGGACTAAAAACATTGAAAATCATTTCCTCATTCGATAATGACAAAAGGGAGGAAAATGATGGAAAATGAGAAGTCGTATAGGGTTTATTTGGGTCTAGAGAGGAGAATTATTGAGAATAATACAAACACTGATGGAGGGCCCAACACCCCCCCCCCCCACAAACAAAAAAAAAAACAATTTTTTCACTATGTATTTTTGGAAAAAGAATTATTTAATATTTATATGGTTTTCTTTTAGTTTTTTTATCTAATCCATCTCAATTTTGTGTATCACCACGCCAGCTTTTTTTTTCCTGCTACGTCATTGAATACAAAGCCCTTAAAAAATGTACTAATTTGTCTTTGTAATTTCTTGGCCAAACTAATATTTTATAGAACTTACAGAACATTTCCATTTAGTTTTTCTCTTTACTAGTGTATATGAAATTTTGAAAATATATATAGGATTTGGTTCAAATGAGACCACCCTCCTTATGTGAGACAGTGTGGACTCATCTTACCCATTGATCTTAAAAAATAAAGGGGTGTGATTAATTCAGTTTTTTAATTATTTTCTATTTTTGCTTGATTTTAAGGGTAAGGTTGTAATTTTGTAATTCAAGCTAGTGGTCCCAATGTTTTATGGGCAAATTGAAACTCACGGATTTTGTGGCGGAATTTAAGGAAGGTCATTTTCTTTCCAAATATTTTTATTTTACAAGATATAGTTAGGGTTCTTCTCTACCGCTTAATTAGCTATCAAATAATGCATATTTAGTTATTTTGTTGACACTGTTTTACGAAAATAAGACATAATTGAATATAACGTAATGCATATTTAGTTATTCTACACTGCATAAATAGGTTCAATATAATGTATATTTAGTTATGAAAATGAGATGTTGCTTTTGGAAATTATAAACATGGGATGTTACATAATGTACTGCATATTTAGTTATTCCACACTGCATATATAGTTTCTAGATAATGCATAGTTAGTTGATTTTGTTGCATAGTTTATGACGTCTTACATAGTTGGGTATACTATACTACATATTAGTTTTTTTACGCTGCATAGATAGTTTTCAGATAATGCATATTTAGTTGATTTTTGTTGCATATTTTCAAATATGTACTATCCTACAGATATATGCATCGTTTCATAAGTATCCATGCATCGTTTCATATGTATTTATACATCATTTCATAAGTATCTATGCATCGTCTTATTCGTGAAAATTACAGTTTTTTAAGAGTTTATGTTAATGGATAGTTTCGATTTCTCCATCGATATCTACACCATTGATATTGTTCAGCTGTTGGGTAGAGTTTTTTCCACGACTGATGATTCATCATGCATCATTATTCGAACATAAGCGTATCTATTCACCGTTTTATTTTTCACAGATTCGAGATCTTCAAATTTGCGTTAATGGAGGAATTGTGTGTGTGTGTGTGTGAGAGAGAGAGAGAGGCGTGAGAGAGGGAGGGAGAGAGACACGTGAGAAGAGAGATGCATAAGAGAGAAAGAGATTTGATTCCATTTTTGAACTACCTTATTACGTTATTTTATCCTATTACCCTTATGTTGATTAAATTAATATTTTAATATAATTTTTATCCATTAAATCACACCTATTGATTAATAGTGGGAATGGTTGAGATTAATTCATGTCTCACCTACCTGAGATACTGCCTCACTTGATCCTCTCTCTCTCTCTCTCTCTCTCTCTCTCTCTCTCTCTCTCTCTATATATATATATATATATATATATATATATTAGAAAATTTTAAAAAAATGGTCCATTGATTGGTTATGAAAGTTCTTTTATCTTTTATAGACACTTACTGTGAGTCTTGTTGTGGTAGAAATTTGTGGCATAATTTTAACTTTTAATGGACTTCCTTGACAACGAAACACAAATGAGATTTATTCAACCAACCAGTCTTCAACTGGTAAAAGTAAAACCTGCTAGATTAATGTAATGATAATGATCACAAAAAGGGAAGGGAAAAAAAGGAAGAAATAAAGTAAAAAAAGAAAAGGAAAAATTAAAAATGTCTGCTATATATATGTATATATATAATTTATTTATTTATTTACTTCTGTCAACCAGCTTTAGAATCCTCCCTTCTGCTACCTACCAAACACCAGTGTCTTCATACATTCAACTCAAAGGTAAAAGATTGAAACTATAATAACATGAACAAAGGCTTCATACATGAAACTCAAGTAGTATAACTAGTATATCCAGTATGGATTCCTCCATGAAGTCTTCCGAAATTTCAGTCACGATTCGTTCTGTATCGAATCGAACATCAAGCCACGATCGACAATCCGCCACATCTTTCGAAACAAGCTGGTCCAATGTTCTCTTCTCGGTCCGAGGAAGTAGATAGAAGTCGGCTCCTGTCATGATCTCATCAAGCACAAGTTCCCCCAGAGGCGAAGACCGGATTTTTGGTTTTACGTATGCCGGCCAAGGAGGGGAGCAGAAATGGGATTGGTATAGCTCTAATAAAACTTCGTTTATACGATCAAATAGGAGCTTAGGATCAAAATAGCAATCGGTAAGCAGAAACTCCACTTCATCATATAAAGATGCATCAAGCAGCTCTTCGGGTGGAAACTTGATTCTTGATAGCTGATCCCAATTTAGACAAGAAGCTTGCAATACCGAATGCACGTATTGAGAGAGGTGATCTTGTTCTTGTATGCATTCTTCAAAGACGAGACGAAGTGGTTTCAATTGCTGTCCATCTGCAAATGCCCCTGAATTTACATAATTAGTAAGGCCCGTCTAACACAAAAAATGGAGAGGGGTTTTATTTATGTCAAGCTTACCAGTTTGACATGTGACGCTTGGTGGACTGTTAGCATCTTCTGTGTAAAATGGCTCGAGGACAGAAACGGGGCTCCGATGTTCTTCTTGGTTTTTAATGCTGTCAGCCGCGTCTAACTGGTCGATGCTCAAAGGGGTAGATGGAAATTCATCCACTGTAGATGACAACGCCTCGTTCTCCGAGAATGAATTCTGCAAAAGCAAAAACATGTTAGTAGGTCATGAAGTGATAATGAAGAAAAAAGAAAAAGAAGGATGAAGGAATGCATTACAGTTAAAATCGTGTTTCTGGTAACACCGATGCTGTTTATTTCACTTGGCACTTCAGATGTATGTATTTGAGGTCTTAGGATTCTGTCCATTTCAACAATCTTCGGTTCACCTGTAGAAACATCGAATGAGGTAAAATAGCAGCATGATATAAGCAGAAAGTACGTCGTAAACATGATAATTCCTACCATTAGACTTCATATCATGAGTAGCAGAAATATCGGCATCATCACATGATGATGTAACCTCTGTGTTTGGTCTTAATGGACTTCGGCAAGCCCTTTCTCTTCCATTTGATATTTTTGAACTGCTTTCAGTGACTCTGTGCAACGTGTTGTAAGGACTAAATCTCATCTGTGCAGAATCAGAACTATGTTGGCTGTCCCTTCTTGGGCTAACGGGCCAGAAGTCATGTTCGGGCGAGGAGAGAATCCGGCCCAGGGTTTTCAGTGTTTTTCTCTCGTCACTGTCTCTACACCATTTAGATTTTTGAATCTTGCAGAAAGGTGCTTCTTTGCCTCCAAAATCACATCAAATTCCTGTTTGTTAGAGAATCTGACACTCGAGACGTCTAATTTTTGTGTCCCGTTTCAGTCAAACAAGCAATTTCAGAACCCCTCCTGGATTTTGGGTCTCGTTCGTCGCATAGCTTTCCCTTTGTCTTGACTAATTTATCTGAAGTCCCAACCATTGAGAACTGGCTTGGTTCTTTTCTGGTCACTCCGAACCTATGTTTCAGTTTTTTTTCATTTCTCTGAAGGAAAACGATGTAGGTTTGGTATCCGATGCTCTTCTACTCGAGTTTTGATGAGACTGCAGATATGAGCAATGGCAGGTTACATTTTCAGAATGTTTCACATTTTGAGGGGCTGGTTTCAGTATCACTATTCTATCGGAAGGCCGTGCTACAAAGCTTGTTTTCGGGGACTTTTGCAATAAATTCTTGTTCGTTTTCCCCTTTTGGGTAGCAAATGTATTTCCATGCATTTCTCCTTTGTCCATCTGAATACTCTCTTCCTGGTGATTCTGAGCGTAGACGGCCCCCAATATTGCAGCAAGTGTGAGCTCGTTTAAGGATATTTCAGCTGAAGTTGAAGGCAGTTGGTGGATCAAGTTAGCTGCGTTTTTAAAACGACGCGATGATGATGACTGATATGCGTTTTGGCTGTTCTCCTTTGCTCTCTTGTGAGTCTTCACGAGAAGATCGACAATTTCAGAATCGATTTTACCATGTTGCTGTCCCTCAACTGTGTTTTGTTTGGTTTTATGCTTCTCAAACGGCATTTCTTCTCGAATGAAAGTTCCCACACTTTTGGCACTAGCATCAATTGTAGCACTTGCCAGGTCTGCTTCATTCTGAAGTGAAGTAAACTGTAGATTAGGATTATCATTTTGACATTTCTAACGAATCGGAAATAGATTTGTGTTGAGATCGCAAAATGTTCGAGAAGACCGTTTAAAATGTCGAGAAATAGGATAAACTATTCCAATATTTCTTGAAAATGCTTCACATAGTGCAGAGAGAGAGGAATGAATCTTTCATATAAAGATCTCTTCATTATTAAGAACTGAAATTAAGGGCGTAACTAATCGAGTCGAGCTGTTATTGTTCAAGCTTGTTTAACTTGGTTTGATTTTTAATTTGGTTGAGCTTGAAAGAGGTTTAGTCGAGCGAACACGAAGTGAGCTCGATTAGCTTGGTATGTTTACACATATTATGTTATTTTTTACTAATCGAGTCGATCTTGAACTGAGCTTTATATTTTATCGAACAAATGAGCTTTTAACGACCGATCTCGAGTTGCTAGGTTCGATTTTCACCCTAACTCAAATATTTGATTGCAGGCCTTGAGCTAAGTCCTTCATTGATAAGAATCACTTCCTAGTTAAAGATATCTTCCATATAGCACTATATAAATTGTCATAGGCACACAATCCAGGAAATATGCAAGACTACCAAGAACAATATTACCATTAACCAGTAAAATTGGATTATGATGGGAAAAAAAATCATTTAACTGAATACAAAAAATGACTGCTTACTTGAATTCTTCTACATTCTTCATCAAAGCTGGCAAGCTGGTCAAGCTTTCTTGGATAATCTGTTCCAAATAGATTCAAACTTACAATCTATGACTAATACAAAACCATTGCAAATCATTAACAGTAGAGAACAAACACATATAAGGTTGAGGTGATCTTTTAATAAGGACCATACAAGATATCAACATTTATGGCTTAAAACCTACCAGCTCCTATGGAGACAATCAACTACTCAGGGTATACATTTATAGCATCACCTAACAATTTGACTGATAAACCAATGATTATCCATTTAGTGAAAATTGCTTAAACACACTATGCTATGAATTTAGGATTTATACCGATAATGTGTTTGTTCAAAGGCCGTCCGTTAGAGATCAGCTTTCGACTGGTTCGACCTTGGCAGGATTCAATGATGCTAAACAATCCCCACATACAGCTCAATTCATGTTTCTGCCTCAGCTTTGAAATTCTTGCTGATCTTCTTTCCATGACTAATTGAGCTCCTCTACTTGAAGTTGAACTGCAGGGGAAAACAGAACACAGTAGAAAATATCAGTCAGGACATTCATCAAACACATAGCGAGCAATTTTAATCACCCCATATTCTTGAACATTTCATACATCTCTTAAACTTCTCCATGAAAAAAAAAGATTCTTTTTACATAATCCAAGAAACAATGCATATCTTTCAAGCAAACATTGCAGCAGAAAAATGGGGGCTTGTGAAAATGCAGGATATTGGGGGAAAAAAATTGTCCTATCAACAGCTTTTGAGGAATAGTGGGGAAGAAAATGCCATAGGAGAAGAGAAAAAAAGGGTATCATTTATTATTATTTTTATTTGTTTGTATGTATGCATTTGTATTACTACAACTAGCATTAATTTATGAAATGGAGTCACATTGACTATATTATTATAGCCAAAAATAAAAAGCAATATAGTGTCAGTTTGGTTTTCTATCAACCACTAGAAATCTTTCAACTCAAGGAAAGATCTGATTATTTTATTTATTTTAGGCCTTTCTTATGTCATAGATTAGGACAAAATCTGGGTTTATTGTAATCTCATGTGTGGACAAGGTATAAGGTGGTGTCATATCCTACTAAGTTTTGTGTCTTATTTATTTGATGGTCTCATTTTTTTATTTGTTTAAGTTTTCTGGTACAGTTTTTATTTTTTCTTCTTTTTTATAGGGCAAAGTGTTGATTAAAATAAGGGTTAATTACAAAAAAACACCTTTGATGTTTAGCTTAGTTACAAAAAAAAAAAAAAAAGAACCACCTATCTTTCAAATTACAAACCTTGATATTTTTTTACTATTTTACAAATTGTACCTCACAAGGGTTTCTTTTAGGTAAATAAAAATCTTAAAAGGTGTTTGTACTTTGTAGCACTTTATGGGGTATTTGTAATTTGAGAATATAACTGGATTTTTTTAATTAGACTAGACCTAGTGGGTAGTTTTTGTAATTATCCCTTAAAACAATTGTTGAACTAATCAAGGATTATTTTGCATTAATCATGAACTACTCACCAACTTCAGTCTGCCCTTAAGACAAAAATGTTTGAAGGGTATGATTGCTTGTCATATTCCTTTTATTTTTTGGGGGTAAAATTTTATTTGAAGAACTTTTTCATGCCAAAATCGGATTGCTTGTGATTTTTTTTTAAAATTACTATTTATCCACTTTTCTATATTAATCATCATTTAAAATTATAATTTCAATAAAAAAAATCACATTAATTATTATCATTAGGAATTAGTAATTGTTTGAAGTAGGGGTGACAATTCAGGTCTTCCAATTGTGTTCGTGTTTAGTTTTGGGTTAAATTCAAGTTATGTTCAAAATACATAGAAAAATAAAGAAAATTCAAGATATTATTTTTTAAGATAAATCGGCAACATCATGTTAGATTTGTGTTAGTCGTGTTCGTATTCGTATTTCTTGTTTTTGTATTTCGTTTCTCTCAGTAACTTCAAGTCGAGTTTGTATTGTATCAGAATTTATCACTCTGCATTGAAGTTAGGACTGATCGTGAGTTTTCGGGGGCCCATGGCCAAATAAATAAAGGGCTATACAAAAGAATTCAAATAAATATCTTATATACATACACTTTAGATATAATTATTAAAAAATCCAAAAATAAATATATTTTATCTAAAAATATAATAAACGGACATACAAATATGTTTAAAACGAGATACGAAATAATAGTAAACTTCAGTGTCTCGGATCTGTAGAAAAAAAACGTTTCATTTATTTTTATTTTAGAAGCTAGATAAAAAAGTTTAGTATAATTTTTAAAGCAAAATGTCATTTGGTATATTTTTATTTTATTAAATGAAAAAGCTACAGCCTACTAAGAAAGCAGATGGTGAATCAGGACTTCGATCTGAAGCTGGTTGTGCCCCTACAAAACCAACTTAATAAAATATGTGTACTCGCATATAAAAACTTTTGTAAAATTAAGGCCCCTCAAATCGGAAGCCATAAACCGTCGGCTTCAATGACTACCCTTAGGATTGGCTCTCTTTGAAGCTTTGGAGTCCAATTACTGGGCAAATCAACTTTTACTGTTTTACAATCCAAGGTCCCCAATGACCAAAATGTGGTTAAACCCTAACACAATGGTCCATCTATGTATTGGTGTTCCTTTATTTTAATTTAATATTTCATTTTATATTTTACATTATAAATATATAGTAATATGCAAATAATCTCCTTAAGTTTATATATTTATATATAATATATATGTGGGATTAAATAACAAAAATAAAGAAATGCAGCAAGCCTGTAATATTCAGATTAAATTAAATATGCAACTATAGGTTTGAATCTCATATTACCAATTTCAGAGCCAAATATGAAAACTTTACTTAATTCTAATTTCAACGTGGATAGTGAGAAATTGTACTAGTTATTACATAAGCAGCAAAATTTGACATGACCTTTCATCAAAATTTAAAATCCACAATATTTTATATATACTTCTTTGATTAGGTACATTATTGTGAGTTGGTGTTTTGCAAAATTTGGCAAATAAAAGTTTTTCTCTGAGTAATTGATTCTAAATTATTTCATTGTCTGTGGCTGACCAGCATGAGATCCCAAATCGTTTCATAATTAGATTTTTCGTACAATTTCGATCAAAACCTTTTATGTTGCATTATTGCTCCAAACAGGGGGCGTAGCTAGAGATACTCCGGTGGTCGTGACACAACCTAAATTGGGTTGGACTACAAAAAAAATAAAATATGTATTTTGATTAGGGAAAGAAATGTGTTTGGATTATGAATAGTCCGGCGTGTTGGCCAGTGGTTAGGGCGTGATGGGATTATAAATACATCTCTCTATTTTAATTTTAAATTATTTTGAATAAATAATTATTCAAATGGGGCATCAATGATTAAAGAAGATCTGCATATACAATGCATAAATGCAAAAAAGGTATTTCGTTAATTTCATAGACATTGGTTCAGGACATAGGTGCATAGATTCTGAAATATTTATTTATTGGGTTATTTATATTTCGAAAAACAATTCATGCTCCAGGAGCTTGAATTGAAATATTAGTTGATGGAAAAATGTGCAAGCATAATTGTAATTTTGAAAGATAATTGTGTTTTTTTGTTATTAAGCTGAATCTTGGGAGTAGTTTTTTGTAATTCTTCCTAATGGAAAATATGTGTTACTTCATCGAAGTCTTCATGATTTGGGTGTATTATTCGTGATTCTCATGGAAGTTTTGTTGCAACAAAAAGGAAAGTTTAACAGTCGTACCATTCCAGTTTATCGAAGTGATGGGTGTTCGAGAAGCGTTAGGTTGGATAAAGGAATCGTTCAAGCATTTGTGATAACAGTGAAATTTGACTATTGGAACGTTATTCAGACTATTAGATGCCATATTTCTAATACGGCAAAAACTTGTGTAAGACGGTAAGACGGTCGCGACGGGTGATACTTTTAGTGTAAAAAGTAAAAGTAATAATTTTGGTGTAAAAAGTGATACATTGTCTTTTTTTAATAAGTTAGTAGTGAATGGAGAGGATGAGATAAATTTCAAAGAACCGAAAGATACACGTGATTCGATCCATGGTCGGCACCCTCACAAAGGGCGCGCGATACCACTTGAACTACTGGCTCGTGGTAAAGTGATATTTTATCTAAATACACTAAAATTAAGTGTGTTCAAATAAATTATCACTTTTACACGAAAAGTATCACATTTTATACTAAATGTATCACTTTCTACCCTAAAAAGTCAAATCGTCACACGGTGGGGCCGTCCTGAAGAAACTTACTCTTCGATAATTCACATTTCAAAAACATTGTTGATGATTATATTAAACGGTTAAAAATCCAGTCTTTGGTCTCTTGTGCATTTGTTAGGAGATCAGTGAATCAAGTGTCTCATACATTATCAAAAGCGGTTGATTACTCATCCACCGTCCTCTATGTATAATTTGTTACTTCGGGATATGAATACTTAATGAAATTTGTATTTCAAATAAATAACTAAAAAAATCTTCATGACATATCGCAAACATTAACTATAATCTGTAAGTTGTGATGAACTAATTAATTCATTTTTCTTAAATTATTTTTGTCAACCATGTTAGAACAAACACCATTGGATTCCCTGTTGAGAAAGGCAAAGAGTTGAAGATGATGCTGAATTTAGGTGGTTTTCTCGTAAAGTGGCAAATTGGTGTCGGCCGTCAATGTCTGGGGCCTGAACGAGGTGAGGTGGTTTTGGTATGCACTAATTTATATGCTTCTTGGACTCACTCAACCATAACAATTTGCAGGGACCACATTTTTCCCCAACATGCACCTGCTGCATTTATTGCACGAACATGCCTGGAGTATTTTATTTTATTAGTTATATTTAATTTTTTAGGAGGCCCAGTTGGGGGTAGAGTTGTCCATGGCCCGGCCCGGTCCTAGCCCAACGAGCCAAGTGAAATCAGGTTGGATCAGATCGGATCGGTTTGAAAGTTCATCAGACCGCATTACTTGTGGTACAGCCCAACCCATATATCGAGTGTATTTTTATCGGGTCATTCAGCTTGTCGTCTTTGGGTTCTTTGAGTTGGGCCAAAGTATGCTTTCGGTCCTTTTCGGACCAATCCAGCCCGATTGATCTATATGGAGGCTCGCCGGGCCAATTTTGTCGGCTCTAGTAGGGAGGCAACAAACGCACCAATATAAGATCGAACCGCAGTCGAATGCTCGAGAGTTAGAGTTGTCAAAGTGTCCAGTGCCGGGCCGACACATCGGGCCAAGGGGAATCCTGTCGGCCGGTCCTCTTCGAATTTATTCGGGCCGCTATTTTGGGGAGCCCAACCAGGCCCATATATTAAAAATATACTAAAATTGCTTGGGCCGGCCAAATAGACCCGGATCTTTTCGGCCCTACAAAATCGTAGATCGGCCTAGTCCTATTATTTGCTCGTCGGGTCGGGCCATTTTTGGCAGCTCTACCGAAAGTACATGTTTCTACCATTAAAGACAACATGATCTCACGTCTTATTTATTTATAAACCTAAACGAAAAGGTAAGATATTTGGAATAAAATTACTCTTAAATGAGTTTATTTACCAAGTTAAATCCTAGAAATACAATATATATTTTTGTATATTTGAAAACAAGTACATTCAACTCATATTGAACTAGTTTCAAAATAAATTGTATTTATTCTTTTTTTTCACATTCATAATTGCCTCGGACATCTACGAATTTTTATAATATCTATTTTTATTATTTCTGGCCCAAGGCCGACCTTGAATGTGGTTAAGGTGGTGTCTCCGCACAGGACTCCCCACCGCCAAGGGTCCTGAAGTTTTTCTTTTATAGATACACATGTATCTATATATGATTATATAGAATAAAGTCGATGAAATTAACAAAATTGTAAATTGGCATAGTGGCTGGTGTGTTATTCTTCTATTTGGAGGTGTAGAGATTGATTGACACTTGATAGGCAAAGACCATGGAAATTTTACCCTTTTTTTTTTTTTTTTTTTGATGCTGCTAAAATTTGCATCTATTGAAATGGAGGAAATTCCTCCATAAACGAGTTCCGGGTATAAGTTGAGTTGTGGGTTTCCGGATATATTCACTCAAAATTTTATTTTGTAACGAGTTTTAAAAAGCATGTAATTGGTCATCAATTTCTAAATAATAATAATAAATATTATTATTGCTGTTATTGTTATTATTATTATTATCATCTAACATTGCCTCTTAATAAAATATATATAAACAAAAACTAAATTTCTTTTATGTGGGACCATATTCCGTGCCAACTTACAAAAATACAACCAAAATATAATTATGGGTAGCTGTAATTATAATTTTTGCTTTTGTTCAATCGAATTGGCTTACATACAACGTGGCAAGGTTGTATATTATTTTTTATTTTTGTTCTTGAGAAAGTGACAAGGTTGTATAATTTGGCATAACATAGTAACGGTAAAATCATGAAATACAAATGCGCGCCTAGCTTCAGGGGCATAGACCAACGGTAAGGTCCAAGGTGATGAGGGAAATATTTCTCCGACAACTTAGGTTTCGAGTCTTGTGAGAGTAAATACTGGTTGAAATATTTTTGAGGTTTTCTCTCTTTTGGGTCCTTGTTCTTTAGTCGACATCCCTCGATTTAATCGAGACAAATTTTTAAAGAAATTTATCTTAAAGCGCTATCTTCCCACGACTACCAACGTATGCGCTTAATCACATATATTTAAAGAAATACAAATGCGTACTCAATATTGACTATTATTGAGTGGACCATATGTATAAGAATTTTCTCGGCCCTTTCAACATCTTGTGCTCTTGCAAAAATAGTCTACTATGTCATTATTTCGCTAGAATTGGAATTTACTTCCCAAGTGTGAAAATCACGAGAGAGAAAATTTTATTTGATGTATGTATAAATCAAATGATCCTTAAAAGACAAGGCCAATAGATTATCGTTAAGTGGTGATTTCTACTCAATTTTGGTCTGAAATCACTCATCTACAATTTTTTAATCAATTATAAGTGGATTTTCCATATAATTTTGGGTTATTTGTTTATTTTTTTGTTTGTTATTTTGCCATTTGGTGCGGCATTTGGTTTGTGTTGTCTTGTTACTGTGTTTTTCTTTTGTGGACGATTCAAGCAAGCAAATTTTCAATCAGACCGAGACAACAAATATGGTTGTAGTCTTCAGCATATTGCATATATGGAATCATGAGTATTCTAGACACTAGAATTTTCAAAACTGTAGTCACTAAGCCGATTTTGTCATTAACCTAAATGTTATGAATCTTTACATAGTTTCATTTTTTATGATATTTAATAGACATGTGTCTATCTTCTAAGTTCTACAATATATTGCTAGTTTGAATTCATTAATGAAATTATTCTCCTCGTAGAAAAAATGATAAGGGCAACAATTGTTGCATGTAGACCTCGTAAAAGGCAGATATGTAAACTACATTTATTCCAATTTTTGAGCTGTACTATCGTTCAAAAAAGAAAAACTCGTAAAAGGCAGATATGTAAAGTCCATTTTTAATGATTCTCGCTCCTGGCCCAAGATTTAGGGAGTGATTGCAAAAACTTATTCTTTTAGAAGATATGATTTATTATAAGCAGTAAGTAAAAGTAGTTAAAAATTAGAAGTTGGTAGTGTTTGAAAATAGAATTAAAAGTTGAGAATGAGAAGGTTCGAGAGTGTTTGGTAAAAAAAAGTAGTAAAAGTCTTATTTATTTGTAAAATCCAAACTAGAAGCGAATCTAAAGCACTCCTTTCCTCGCTTTGATTTTAATTAAATGTAGCAGAATTAGAAGCAGAAATTGGTATATGCAAACACTAAAATCAGTTGTTTTTAAGAAAAACCAAAAGACTTATTTTTAGTGTTTGCAAACACTCCCTTAATATAATGGATAACTTGATACATAAGTGCTTGATTGCTATAAGCCCAGTAAACATCTATGGGCTCAAATCTATAATATCAATAAATGCTCCATGCCATATCTATCTTTGAGCCCAATCAGTAGGTCCAAATTGCCTTAAAGGATAACTTTTCCTTTCCAGCTCATCAATCAAGCAAAAGTACAGTATTTATTCTTATAATTTTCCTATTCAGCTATTTGCCTGAGTCTAAAATATGTAATGGGCCCATAATTGATTAAAGCTCAATTGCACAGATAGGCCCAATCCAATTGGCCCAAACCTTGTCAATATAAATATGTACTTTTCCCCAATTTTTTTATTGTTATATTATTCATTTTGGAATTTCATTATTTTTAATAAGTTGGGAGCGAGTGGTTAGAGGAGGATAAATTTCAAAGAAACTGAAAAATATAGGGTTCGAACCCCACCAATACCCTTACAAAAGGTGAGCGATATTACTTGAAATTTCTGGTAAGCTCGTGGTTGAAATTTCATTATTTGTTTTTTCTGTTTGGGTGGCGCTATTCGCATCCCCTATTCCTCTAAATACACCCCTTCCATCTAATTACATAAATACTATAAATTTAAAGACTATAATACCCTTAGTAACATATTTTAATTAAAACAAAATTGAAAAATGTCATCTTCTTCGCATCATGTCCGCCATCGTTAATCGATCCGTCGTACCAACCAAACCAACCCCCCCCAAAAAAAAAAAAAAAAAAAAAACCATTTCAATTATTTGCTAATACACCGATTTAATTACACTTGTTATCGATGCAATTTCTAGTAAATCACTAATAATAAAAAAGCTTCAAAGAGACCCCGTTATTGGATTTTTAAGTTTGTCAATTTTGCGACCTTTGCAGATCTCATGAAAATCTTGTTACCTTGCAGATCTCATGAAAATCTTGTTTCTTTATTAGTGGTTCATTATCCTCTTCCATTATAATTGTTGTGTTCATACTCTTCAAAATGGTTGGTCTACTCTTACTTGTAATTTCAAAATAAAAATTCTTTATCAAGAAACAGTTCAACTAACCTTCAAAAGAAAAGAGAGAACTTTTAGGGAAGAAACTCACGAGGAGAGATTAATATCGTTAAGGTTTGAAAGGGTATTTTGGGAATAAGGGGGTGTGTATAAAAAAAGCTTAATTGTGTATTTAGAGAAAATGGGGGTGCGAATAGCGCCACCCTTTCTCGTTTTTTACTTTATTTCGTTTTTTGAGTACATATTCTGGTAGGAGAGAGAGTGTTTGGATTGGAATGCTTCGACCTTGTTTGTTTATGTTTCCAATGCCACATTTCCAATTTCCAACTATTCATGTAAAATGGAATCATGTTTGTTTCTAAGGCCTTGTTTGTTTATGTTTCCAATGGCCTCTTTCCGGTTTTCAACTATACATAAAAGTGGAATCATGTTTGTTCATAAAATTTCCAATGGAAATCATCATTTTCATTTTCTATTTTTCACATAAAACAACATCTCAAACCTATAATTTCTATTCTCAAACATATACACTACCCTACATCACTCATCATTACTTATCAATCACTATTCTCATATTTTAACCCAATTATATATATGGGACCCGCCATTATCAACTTTATCTACTTAAAATATTACTATTTTTAAATTATAACTGTCTAATGGGACCCACCAACTTAATCTTACAAATATAATATTATATATTCAAATTAAAATATTAAAGTGGACCCCACCACTACCAACTTTTCAATTATTATATACATAAAATAATATTTCAAAATTACTCAAACCAAACACAATCTCATTTCCAACCCTACATAAAACACATTTCAATTCATTCATCCAAACACAATCCCAATTTCCACACGAAAACCAATAAATTCTCAAAATTCTATTTCCAACTCCAAACTGAAATGGACCATGGAAACATAAACAAACAAAGCCCTAAAATTTCCAATGGAAATCATCATTTCCACTTTTCACTTTTCACATAAAACATCATCTCAAACCTACAATTTCAATTCTCAACCTTATACACTACTCTACATCACTTATCAATCACTATTCTTATTTTTTAATCCAATTATATATGTGGGACTCTTCACTACCAACTTTATCTACTTAGAATACTACTATGTATATTTAATGGGACCCACTAGCCTACAATCTTACAAATATAATATTATATATTTAATTAAAATATTCAACCACTATCAATTTTTCAAATTATTATATACATAAAATATTATTTCAAAACTACTTAACCAAACATAATCTCATTTCCAAACCTACATAAAACTCATTCTCATTCACTCATCCAAACATAATTCCAGGTTTAACACGAAAACCAATAAATTCTTAAAATTCATTTTCCAACACTAAAACTAAAATAGTCCATGGGAACCATAACCATACAAGGCCTTCATCAATTAAATTCAATTTATCTAATTCCCTTTTGCAAGCCTCATAAATGTTAAATACATATATTTTTTGGAGTAGATTAAATACAAATTATTTGACAGAGATTTTTATCATGCGGAATGAAATTTTGGAAATCAAGCCATATAAAATTGGCAAAAAGTGCACAGGAAAAGAAAGCAAATATATTTTTAAAGACAATCTGTGTTTCCCTTTCTTGGCATTAAAAGGTGGGGTAGGTAAATGTAGACAACAAAAATGTGGGGTTATGACATTTGAGTAATATAATCACAAAAGATAAACCATCTTGAGAACAAGAAACAAACAGAGAGGCAAAGAATCATGTGGGTTTTTATGAATTAGGGTTAATTACCAAAAAAACATTTTTTGAGGTTTATTTAAATTACAGAAAAACCCAACTATTTTTGAAAATTACAAATACCCTTTTGACATTTCTTTTTATTTTACAGATTGCACAATCAGAAAAGGGTATTTGTTAAATACAAGTGTTTTTAATAGTTTAAGGGGGTATTTTGTAATTTTGAAAAAAACTAGAGTTTTTTTAATAAGGGTAAATATCAGTGATAGTTTTGTAATGTGCCATATGAATTTTGATAATAAAGTTAAAAAATCTAAAGCTTTATTGCAAATATCTTCAAATATTCAAGAAAGAAAATTACCAAACTATATTAACAACAACAAACACACTAAAGTTAGTAACCATTTGGGGCTTATGAATTATGATATTATATTTTTGTTATAAAAATCCAATATAATCTGAAACTTTTTTGAAAACAAGAACCCAATCCAAGAAAATATTAATGTAATCATCAAATGGGTTTTATGAATTATGATATTTGAGTTTTTTTTTTTAAAAGAATCAAACACTTTTTTGAAAACAAGAAACGGAAATATGTAGCCCCTCCCATAGCTCAACCTGTAAAGGATTTGGGTGACGTGATGTTCAACTGGCGACATCCACATTGTGGTTGTTCGAATCCATCCGTTAACGATTTACGAGGTGGAGGAGAACTTCTTGTGGTGACTCGGTCTTGTGGCCCAAAGACTCCTGTCTAGTTGAGGCATAACACGCGCTTCACATCCTCCACCAAGGGCGAGCCAAGACGATTTAGTAGGGTGGGCCGATACACGAAAATGGGGTGGACCTGGATAGAAAATCCAAGAAAAAACAATACAAATTATAACTAATTTTTTTAATTCTAACTAAAAAATTATTTTCTAAAAAAAAGTCAGGCCGGAGCCAGGCTGGCCTGACCTTATCTACGCCCTTCTCTCCACGAAACTCTGGGCGAGGCGGTGAAAGGCGCCTCAGGAATGAGTCCATCCTTTTTAAGAAACCGAAATATGTAATCCAAGATAATAATATTATTGTAATCTTGAAAATGGGATTTCATCCCCTTATCTGGAATAATAAAATCAAAGTCACACCATTACTCTGTTATTACTTGTACTCTGCCAACCCCACTCAACAAATTTAATTTCCCACCCAAATACAGAAAAACACTGCCCATATAGAAAACATAAAATAAAAATCAAATCTTTTTCTTCCCCATTTGGAGGATGAACTGCTTTGAAATAAATGCAGACTGAAAACTGAAAAATGATGGTATAAAAGTTGGGTATGAGGAAAAGGGCCATTTCTTATGTGAAAAATATATATTTTCTCTGGTTTGTGTAATGGTAAGTGTATTTCTATTTTCTACTGTTCCATTTTGCAATGTTTTTTTCTTTTTTTTTTATGTAGTTTTCTTGAAGAATGAAGATCTTGTGTTGCTGTAGTTTTTTTTTTAATTTTTTGTGGGCTGTGTTGCTGGGGTTTTTTTTTGTTCATGTAATGTTTTTATTTTTATTTAGAGCTTTTACTTTGTGTTTTACTAGGAATCAGACATTTGAGGGGTTGATGAAGCTGGGATTTTTGTTATTTTCAATTTTTCTGTTCTTTCCTAAAATGTATATCATGCTACTGGCAAAAAATTTGTATGAGGCAGTCACATGGGTATTGTTCATGAGACAATCATACATATAACTAGAATTTTAACCCAAATCCAACCCCATTAAA
Source organism: Rehmannia glutinosa (assembly GCA_016081115.2). Classification (NCBI taxonomy): domain Eukaryota; kingdom Viridiplantae; phylum Streptophyta; class Magnoliopsida; order Lamiales; family Orobanchaceae; genus Rehmannia; species Rehmannia glutinosa. The sequence continues at coordinate 98,178 of JABTTQ020000837.1, read as the reverse complement.
ACGACCCATGTTTTTTGTGCTTTGTAAATCACTCTCACATAACACCACCTCCATGCTATTTTATTTGGTGTTTCATATTTCTTTTCCTGTTGTGTCTCAGGTCATATCTCATTTGATTTTACCTAAATATGATTTAGAAAAACTGATAAAATGAATAATTTTTTGAGCAAAAAATTAATATAGTTTTTTTTTAGTACAAAATGTTTGATTGATTGTGAAGTAGACAAAATTGCAAAATTGGTTCTGTAACCTAGAGGAAGTTTCACGATTGGTCCTTTTCGTTTTTAAATTTTTTATTTGGTCCTGTAAGTTTTAAAGTTGTTTAGTTTTAGTACTATTGTCGCCAAAATGATGGAAAACCACCGAAAATTGAGGCATGTGAATGTGATCCCCTAAAATTGCGAATTCTTTTTTTCATTTCTGACTATTTTTGGGTGATATGACACACATGAACACATCCTTCAAATATCAATGATGTGGATTTATGCATGTCGTGCAACCAAAAAAAATCCGGAAATAAAAAAATTCCCCAATTTTAGGGGATCGTATGCGAGTCACATGTCAATTTCTGGTGAATTTGCATCATTCCAGTGACAATAGGACTAAAACAATAAAACCGAACAAATTTAAAACTTATAGGACCAAATTGAAAATTTAAAACGACCAGGACCAATTTTGACACTTCCCCTAAGTTACAGGACCAATTTCGCAATTTTTCCTTGAAGAAACTTACCCATGCTTTTCTTGCCTTTACCACACTTTCACAAGATTTCCAATTTCAAGTACTCTTTTATTAGATTTGATGTTATGGCCTTAACTCTAATTTTCTGCATACTGTATTTGTAACAGATGATGCTAATTTGATGCCCCTAGCAAGTTTGTGTTTAGTAGCATTGATGAGAAAGAGGTGCATTCATTTGGATTTGTGTTTAGTCCCTAGTTTGTTTGAGTTGCAAAGTCAACATTAGGCTCGTGTTCGAAAATGAACGATGACGATAAATTTCAGCAGCGATGGGAGTTCAGGCGGAAAGAGGCCGATGGAGACACTTCGAGCGATGATTCAAGATTAAATTCGAATGGTGAGCCAGCGGACAAGAAGCGTAATTTAGTTACCGAGTTAGTCTTGCTTGAAAACGACGAACCAAGTGATAATCCACAACGCCAAACGCACGATAAGCAGCCTGTTGAAAAGAAAGTGAAATCAAGAAAGAAGAAGAATGTGGTTCCGAAGAAACCAAAGGGATGCTTGGTCGAGAAAAATAAGAGGAAGCGGAATCTCAAAACCGAAGAGATGGCGATGTTGAAGGATCTTAAGGTCTTTGCTGATTCTGTGATAAATGAACTCACAGTTGCTCGAGAAAACATGTTTTTGCATATGAGAGAAGAGATGAGAAAGTTGGTGTCGAAAAAGGAGCCGATTAAGAAGAATGTGAGATGTTCTCAGAAGAATAAAGCGCGCGTTAAGGCGGGTGTGAAATCTCAAAATTGCCCCCGTGGATCGAAGGATAAGAATGCGAAAAGCAATGTGGCATCTGATGATGCATGTAAATTTCCTAAGGATGTGAAAAATGACCAAGTCCTTGAAGTAACTACAGGAAAAAGTGACGACGGATTAAGAGTATCTACAACGGCTCAGGTGAATTTAGCCAACGGTTCTGATAAAGTTATTTCTTCATCGTACTTGACTCTACCTACCGTTCTCCCAAACCCGCAATTTCAAAATATCAGAAACTGTACACCTTGGAACGATCATATTCATATTCATCAAGGGTTGCCTATGAGCAACTCAGGCTTGGAGAGAAATATCGGGAAATTGATGGACGACAAAAAAATTATCAACGATTCGGAAACTTTTCTCACATTGGTCAAAACTGCTCTCAAACAGAAAGTGGTTCTAATATTTCAAGCCTGACTTACTGTGAGAATCCGTTCATCGATAACAATAAAATAGGTCCGAGGATGAATGGGATTGCGAGATTTCACACGGAAATCCAGCATTGTCGGAGCAGGTTTCGCCCTACAGCATGATCGGTAACATTGCTCGTAAATCTGATGGGGAGTTTGTGTCAGTGAGGCCACAAGAACTCAAAGATGGCCAGTTTTACATGACTAGTTTGAGAAATGAACAGTAAGTAGAGAAATCAATAGTTATTGATTTATGAGTCCAATTGATGGTTTTGATGGCACAATTTGAAATACAGATTTTGACTGACATTTTCTGTTTGAATTAAAATTTACCAGTCACAATAGATGTTTAAGTTGTTATTGCTAAGCTTAATTTGACTTTGATTATAGTCTACAAAAGTGATTTTTTTGATGTCATTTTGATGAGTTTCTTCTAATTGGCATGCTTATTTGACTTTTATTTGAATGGAGTATTTGTGAGATGAGGATGCATGTTTCACATATTGATGTCCTTTTTTCATGAGCTCTGCAAAAAGAAGAAGAAGAAAAATTGCAATTATGCATGCATTTGTATTACATGTGCTTCTAGGACATGTCAAAGCTTTAACATGGAAGAATGATGGGGATTTTCCTATATTGTGGCAAAACTGAAATGAAATTGCCAAAATATGGCAAATGTAGGGGGTTTTGTTTTTTTGTTCGGTGGCGCAGGCAGTGTGCGCCAAAATATTCCTTTTTTTTTGTTTAAATTTTGTATGTCTTGATAGTATCGAGGGGCACTTTCCAAGTTAGAACAAGGGGGAATCACTCAATTTCCTGGATGATATATATTATATTTCTGTAGATTAGATATCGTCCAAATACCTTCTATACTCTTACCCTAGATTATAATTATAATAATTCTATATTTTTATTTTATAGGTGACGATACACAATTTGCGCCACTTTAAACTTTTTTTTTTTTTTAAAAATATATTTGGTCGCGCAGTCACCAAGCGCCAAAGCAGTTTAAAATAAAATAAAAAAACTGGAAAAAAAATGGCCGTTATTAGAGGATGATTGAGTAATAATTGTAAGTCTAAATAGGATATAATAAGAATTGTATTCATTTTGACTTATAAAATGATTGAGTAATTAATAGTTTAAATTGTGGACCTATTTTCACAAAATGGATGCAAATTATTCCAAAAATTAATAAGAGAATTTTGACTAATTTTAACTATTTTTTATAACTAATCCAAATATGCCCATTAATTATAAATTTACATTCAAAATTAATGTCTTAACAAAATTAATTACTAAATACATAATTTTGACTAATGCTAATCCTAATATCTATGACCACCGATGCCACATCCCGGACGATGTCTCTCTCATTGGCTCCGTATAAGACCGTATTCAACATTATCAATGATTCAATATCATGTTGGTCGGAAGTAAATGTTTGATAAATGGTTTTATCATGATTTTGATGATTTTGTTTTTATACCAAAACAATATTTTTAAAGGTTGTCCAAATACTCCTAAATGATTTAAAATGGTTTTAATATTTTCTTGAGTATTTCTTCAAGTTTATTTTTTTCGACATTAAATTGGACAACACTTTTTATGATTTTGAGTTAATGTGTTTTTACATCAAACAATGTTTCCAAATGTTGTCTAAATACTCCCGATCGGTCTAAAATATTTTCACTATTTTTTTGGAGTATTTCTTGAAGTTTATTTTCGATATAAAATTGGACAACACTTTTGTTTTGAGGTCAACCTAGTCGCCCCCATATGGGCAACCCATACCGAAAGTTGTGCAAAACAAAACTTCATGTTTGCGAAAAATGGTGAGTGTGACCGGTCACCCCCTATAGGCGGCCGGTGGCGTCGGCCGATCGACCCATAGGCGGCCGTACTGGAAGGTTGGTTCAAATTTGCAAACTATTCTGTTTTGGTTTTTTGAAGAGGGCAACCGTTGGACCCTAGGGTGGCTTGTCGGACCCCGACGGCCGCCGCCTGTGTAAAAATATGTTCTTATTTTCAAACGCCTATTTGTCGCGACCGGACGCCCTATGTTTTGACAACAAAATTCTAATTGTTGTCGGCAACAGACAACTTTTCCCTAAATTATGGGATTGATTTCTAACAATGACTAAAATCTTGATTTTAATTGCAATTTTTTTGTAGATATCGATTCCAAGAGAGCTATCAAGTATCAATCATCTCCTATAAATACAGGAAGATTTGAAGCACAATAATAAGAGAGAACAATACAACACAACAAGAAATACTCAAGCAAACACTTGGTCTTATATTGTCATTATTCTTGTTGTAATTTGCCTAGCTTATCACTTTCACATTCTTGAGGTATAGGTTATTCTTGATTACACTTGCACTCAATTGTATTATTCATTATCGAGTTGTAATCTTGAATTTTTGGGTAATCATTCAACACAAGATATCCTTGTGAGTGTTCTTGGTAAGAACACACTTGGGTGATCTAGGTGTTAGGTGTAAGAAGATTGTGGTAATCTTCTTGTCGAGGTTTTGAAGAATTTGGTATTCATCAAGGTTGAAGATTGTGGTAATCTTCACAAGGTGCCGTTGGAGATTGTGGTAATCTTCAAGAAAGATTGTGGTAATCTCAAAGGTGATGTTGAAGAAGAGTGTGGTGTTCTTTAAGGTGTTGTTGTAAGTTGAATTTGTATTAATTGTGGTAATTAATAAAATTCTTTTTCTTTTTCAAACCCATCTCGATATCTTTGGGGTGGTAGAGCACGTAGTCCCTAGGTGGGGTGAAGCTCTATAAATCGACGTGTGTTGTTTACATTCCGCACCTTTATTATTGTCTTTGAGCATTCGGTTCGAAAAAGAGGTAAAATCGAAAAGATAGAGATAATCTATTTACCCCCTCTGATTATCGTAGCCACTTGGACTTACAAGAACGGCCTCGGATCCATATCCATATAACTCCCCGAAATCCACCGAAAATGGTACAGCGCGAATCGCGGCGTGACGCGAATATGTGGATGGACATGCCATTCCCACATCCGTGTTGAGCATATCAAAATGATGTGAATTGAGGTGGTATAAACTGATCATAATTCACAGGTTGTGGCATATATGGTGTGTGATGCGAAGTGGAGGGACCTGCCGCATATCCAGATGGACCTGGCGCATATGCAGATGGACTCAACACATATCCAGATGGACCTGCCGCATGTGTGTGAGGTGTCTGTGGCGCAGTAGTGGTCGTCCGTGTGCTGTGTGCCCGATCATGCACATGTGATGGATCAGCTGCCCCTAGAAACGGCTCTGGTGGAGGCATCCCTGTTTGATAAATAGTTTTATCATGATTTTGATGATTTTGTTTTTATACCAAAACAATGTTTTTAAATGTTGTCCAAATACTCCTAAATGATTTATATTGTTTCTACTAATCTTCCGGAGTATTTCTTCAAGTTTATTTTCGACAAAATTGGAGAACACTTTTAACGATTTTGTGTTAATATATTTTTACATCAAAACAATATCCCTAAATGTTGTCCAAATACTTGGATCGATTTAAAATGTTCTTACTATTTTTCTGAGTATTTCTTGAAGTTTATTTTCGATAAAAAATTGGACAACACTTATGTTTCAGGCTCGACCTAGGTGCCCTATAGGGCAACCTATACCCGAGTTGAGTTTTGAAATAGAAAACGGGACGGAAGGGAAAAGGGGAGAGGGCGACTGTATGGGCGACTGGTCTACCCCATGGGCGCCGGTGCCTAGAATGGAGTTTTGGAAACAGACTTCTGTTTTGAGTTTTTGACACCTCCAACCGGTCAGACATAGGGGCGACCGGTCGGACCCCCCGTCGACCGGTCCCCCTGTGTAAAATTCGCAGAGAACCCATTTCAAACTTATCTCTGCGACGGTCGCACCCCACTCTTGTATCAAGAAAACTATCCGTTGCATTTTCTGACATGACTTTTCCCTAATTTGTGGGATTGATTTTTCTATGACTATAATCTTGATTTTAAATGGTTTCTTTTGCGAAAAATTACTCCCCGAGGAGGAGCTATGTCTAGAAATTAAACCAAGACCTCTCCTATAAATAGAGGCTTCATTCAAACAACAAGAGATAACACAACATACAAGCAAACACTTTCTTATCTTGTTGTATTAGCTTTAAGTACTTTCACTTTCACATCTTGAGGTCTAGGCTTATTTTTTGATTACACTTGCACTCAAATTTGTATCATTCATTATCGAGTTGTAATCTTGAATTTTTGGGTTATCATTGAACACAAGATATCCTTGTGAGTGTTCTTGTGGTAAGAACACACTTGGATGATCTAGGTGATAGGTGCGAAGAAGATTGTGGTGATCTTCTTATTCAAGAGTGTGGTGCTCTTGAGGTGATTGAAGAATTTGGTGTTCTTCAAGGTTGAAGATTGTGGTAATCTTCACAAGGTGCCTTTGGAGATTGTGGTGATCTTCAAGTGAGATTGTGGTAATCTCAAAGGTGGTGTTGAAGAAGAGTGTGATGCTCTTCAAAGTGTTGTTCTAAGTTGAATTTGTGTTAATTGTGGTAATTAATAAAATTCTTTTTCTTTTTCAAACCCATCCCTGATATACTAGGGTGGTAGAGCACGTAGTCCCTAGGTGGGGTGAAGCTCTATAAATCGACGTGTGTTATTTACTTCCCGCACCTTTATTATTGTCTTGGCGTTTTTGGTTCGAAAAAGAGGGCATAATCCAAAAGATGGAGATAATCTATTCACTCCACTCTAGATTATCGTAGCCGCTTAGACTTACAAGTGGTATCAAAGCCAAACTCTTTGGCAAGCTCGTTCCACATCGCGAGTAAAGAGGAACGATCATCGGCTACGAATGAAGTCTATCTTACCGGCGCCTCCACCACCAAGCCACCACTATTTGATTTCGAAAATTATACATTTTGGAAAGAAAGAATGGAATGTTATCTACAAGGTTGCGGGTTCGATATTTGGAACACGGTCGTCAATGAAGAATCTATTCCGATAAAAGATACACCACACACATCCAAAGTCCTCAAGGAGCTCAATGATGAAGAAGAAAATCATCTCCTTAAATGGTAAAGTTCTAATATTTTGTATTGTTCACTTACCACTTTGGAATTTGATCATATTATAGGAATTCAATCGGCACATGAAGTATGACAAAAATTAGAAGCCATATATGAGGTATATGAAAATGAAAGGAGCAACTCAAAAGCATCTACTTCTCAGTGGATACAAAATCAAATCCAAGGAATAAGACTCTTACAACTTCCAACTATGAAGAAGTTGAACAATGTCTTATGGGCTTCTAAGAAGAAAATGAGGCAAGCTCTAAACCATCTACTTCTTATGATAATGAATTTAATAATGATTATAATGATTTGCAAAATGATTTTGATGAGCTTCAAAATGAATTCCAAAGCTTACTTGTTAAATACAAAAATTTGAAAAATAATTCAATGTTTTGAAAAATGAAAATGATAGTTTATTTACTTCCTATGAATCACTCTCATGTGCTCACACTATCACACTTGATAAGGTTAGAAACCTTGAAAAAGAAAATAGTACTCTTGTTGAGAATATTAATTGCATGAAAAAGGATTTATCAAAATCCAACTTGAGTCCGATAAAATGATCGATATTGTTGATGTTCATAGTTGTGATAAATTGAAACAAAGACTTGATCATAAGCCTAGTGTTGTTAATCATATGAAAAAGAAGCAAGTCTCTATGCATGTTGGTCATTATGCTCCTCGAATTATTACTTGTTTTTATTGTGGTAAAAAGGGTCACACGGTTAATACTTGTCGGGCTAGAAATAGCTCTAATTATTGTTGGAGACCTAAAAGTCTCAAAGCTAATCCTAAAGGACCCAAACAGTTGAGGGTACCACAAAACAATGTAATATTAGGTACCCGGCAGAATCAAGGAAAATTCATACCGCCATGAAAACATCAAATGCCCATTTCTTTTGATCAAAGAAGAAGACATCACCACAATGAATTTCCAAGAGAAAGACACTATCAACAATGGGAATGACACAATCCTTGGAAATGGAGCAATAGGAAGAGCTATCATCAACAAGATGACTTTCAAAGAGGAATATATCATCAACAATGGGAACGGCACAACCCATGGAAATGGCGTAATTGGTAAACCGTATCTCCCTATTTAAATATGCATTTTATTTTTATGCATGTTCTTATTTGTGCCTTAAATGTCTAAATGATTTTTCAATTTTTTTTTAAAAAAGAGGTCTTTTACATATTTGTATTCTTAATCTTTTGAAAAGAAGACCTTGCATGATGTTTTAATCTTGTGCATTTACTAAGGCCAAAATGTTTTATTATCTCCTATGGATTCTTATGGCATAAACATACTTGTGATATATATCATTGCTTTTAGCCTACACTTATATCATATTTGTTTTGTGCTAGACTTGTTTAAGATATGCGTAGGATATATATTTCCTCATCTTCTTCAAGAGATGCATAGACTATCGAGGTACACTCATTATTGCTATTCATCTCATAGACTCGATATATTTTTGCCATATGCCTATGTGCTTGCTTTTCAAGATATTTCAAAGTATTTCATACAAGTGCCACTAAAAGGATTTTTTTTTGAAAGACAATATTCGATAAAGCTTGTTTTTATCCAAGTCTTGTAAAGGATTATATTTTGTTTTGATAAAACATTTGATTTTCATCCTTATCTCAAAATTATGCCTTTGATTGCTCATATTCATTCTTGTCAAAACTCTTGTTCAAATGCTTCTTTTAAATAAGGTCTCAACTATATGATCTTGAATTTTTCAAATTTCAAAAGAGACTTTATATAGCTTCCTATAAGCTTATTTGAACTTACATGTTTTATGAAACTCTGGATGATTTGATTGAAAGCATAGTATGTGTTACTTGTTATTGCATATCTAGTATTAGATATTACTATGCTCTTTTGCAAAGATATCTTGTTAAGATTTTGCAGAAATTCTTGGTATTTTGGAACAAGTTTGATGACCAAGGCAAGGTTAGTAGCTCAATGGTATCGTCAAGAAGGAGGTATTGATTTTGATGTTACATTTGCACCCGTAGCACATTTAAAAGCTATTCACATTTTACTTGTCCATTCTTGTTTTAAGAAAATTTCAAACTTTACCATATGGATGTTAAATCCACTTTTCTAAATGGTTTTATTCAAGAAGAAGTCTATGTAAAACAACACGGGTTTGAAAATTTTTCTAGGCTAAATGATTTTTATAAAAGGCCTTGTTTGGTTTAAAACATGCACCCCGAGTATGGTATGATAGACTTAGATCTTTTATTTTTGGTTTTACAAGAGGTAAAGTTGACACTACTCTCTTTGTTTTTGAAAAAGGGCAAGATTGCTTACTTGTGCAAATTTATATTGATGATATTGGTGCTATTAATGATTTTTTGTGCAAGTTATTTTCTAATTTGATGTTAGGTGTATTTGAGATAAGCATGATGGGGGAGCTTAATTTCTTCCTTGGACTTCAAGTTAAACAATGCCAAGAAGGTGGTTATATTTCACAATCAAAGTATACAATGGAACCTTTGAAGAAGTTAGGCATTGAAGAAGGAAGAACCATCTCAACCTCTATGGCTACCAATGTAAAAAAAATTAACAAAGGTTGAGGAAGGCATATCGGAAGACAAACAAATTCGAGGTATGTTTATCTTCGTTTATTACTCCTTTTAGACTCGACATTTTCTATGCCTTATCTCTATATGCTCGACTTCAAAACTATCCCAACGAATTTCATTAAAGTGTCGTTAAAAGAAATTTTCAAATATTGGAAAAACACTTCCTCTTAGGGCTTGTATATCCAAAATTTTAAAACGTTCATATTTTTTCGGGATAACAAGTCCGGTGATTACAAGTGGTAATTTCTCAAAATATGGTTCGTCATAATCGAACTAAACATATTGAGATTCGAAAAAACTTTTTCTAAGGGATTGCGTTTCTAAAAAAATTTGAGATGTGTTTAACTCCGTCCCAAGAATAACTAGCGGACATTTGTTTTCACCCGTTCTCGCTCGAGTCTTTTACCTCATTTCGAGCTTAATTATGACATAATGTATATTGAATGAGGCTTATGTTTGCATTTTGCATGTTTTTAAAACTTAGGGGCGAAAAATCGGATTTTTGGTTCAAACTTCGAATTTTTGCAAAATAGAAAGAACCACTGGGCGGTCTAGGCTGAGGCCGACCGGTCGGCCATGCCCTCGACCGGTCGCCCATGAGTAATTTTTTGGTTAAATCCGTCTATGTTCTTATACTTAGCCATTTTGGCTTATATCACTCATTTTCCGTCCCTTTGGCATTTTCACACAATTCACTTCAAATGTATTTTGTTCCATAAATTACATATTTTGGGGATTATGTTGCTCTTCGGTTATCATCATTGTTACTCATCCTCACCGATTAAATGGTAAGAATTCTACTCTTTTTATCTCAATTGGGTTGAACCCTTGGAGAAAATGCCTCTACTTGATATATTGATGGAATTCTTATATAATTGTGTTGTGAATGATGATTGTTGTTGGACTATATTTGTAAAATTGCTTTTGGTGATAAAAAAAACTTGGCTTGATTACATTTACAAGGGCTATATATATCTTCTTCATTTTTTTGATGCCCGCCAATTGTTCGATCAAATGTTTCAATGAAAAATTCATCACTTATGATTCTCTTGTTTTCAAAATGTCTTATACATTTATAGAAATCATGTTTTGCAAATCAAATGAGTTTTCATAAGCTTCTACAAGTTAAATGATTGATGTTTTCCCTCCTATTTGGCTTATAAGCTTCAATGTTCAAATAGCTCGATAAATCGGTTACATTGCGCACTTTGATATGGATATATGATATTTTTATCGTGCTAACATTCTTTTTGATGATTCCAAAGTGGAAAATAGGTTATAAGCTCATTAGCTCATAAAAGCTAAAATAAGCTCGAGAAATAAGCTATAAGCTATGGCTCCTTAAAGCCATAAGTTGTGGATTATAATTAGTCCAATTATTGTATTATGGACTTATTTCATGATTAATAATGCATTGTTGACAGGGGGAGCTTATAAGCTCTTGGTTCTTAAGCTCAAGTTGTAAAAGCTGAGCTTCTAGCTTTTGGTTAACTCCTTCTATATTACTCTTGTTGTGCATGTTGATAGGGGAGCTTTTGCATAAAAGTTTTTGAAAATCTATACTCTCATCCTTGTGTTTATGTTGCGTGGAATGTTGTCGCTCTTAATGGATATATCTTTTTTAACCTGTAAAATTGTTTAAAATCGACCTCGTTAAATTGTTTTGGTATGTAATCATCAAAAAAGGGGAGATTGTTTGATAAATGATTTTATCATGATTTTGATGATTTTATTTTTATACCAAAACAATGTTTTAAAATGTTGTCCAAATACTCCTAAATGATTTAAATTGTTTCTACTAATCTTCTAGAGTTTTTCTTCAAGTTTATTTTAGACAAAATTGGACAACACTTTTAAAGATTTTGTGTTAATATGTTTTTACATGAAAACAATGTCCCTAAATATTGTCCAAACACTTCCGATTGATTTAAAATGTTTTTACTATTTTTCGGGGTATTTCTTGAAGTTTATTTTCGATAAAAAAATTGGACAACACTTATGTTTCAGGCTCGACCGGTCGCTTTCTATAGGGCAACCTATACCCGAGTTGAGTTTTGAAACAGAAAATGGGACAAAAGGAAAAGGGGAGAGCGGCCGTGCCTGAATGGAGTTTTGGAAACAGACTTCTCTGTTTTGAGTTTTTGACACCTTCAACCGGTCGGACATAGGGCGGCCAATTCGGACCCCGTCGACCTAGGTCCCGATAAGGTCTTTTTATGCATGTTTTATGTGTATATTTAAGTATGATTTGAGTTATTTTATTGTTAGTTTCATAAATTTTTGATTGTACATAGTTCACATTACTCCGGGTGTTTTTATTGGTGTAGATTGATGATTTGGAGCTGTTTTTGGTGAATTTTGGGCCATGATTTCATGTCAAAACATACCGGGGTTTTGGATGCAAAAACACTCAAAATCCCAAGCTAAACGCGTCATTTCGGGGCCTTTTCAGATCAAACACGGGCGGTGTGTTTTTAAGCACGACCGTGCTTTTTAGAAGTAAAAAAAAGCGAGCAATTTTTCGACCCCGACGTACAAACACGACCAGGCCGTGCTTTTCAAGCACGGTCGTGTTGAAAAATCCAAAAACACGGCTGTCCGTGCTTTTAAAGCACGGGCGTGTTTTTCGTCGATCTGGATGTTCTTTTTGGCGGAAATTATGGAAGCTTTCCCTTTTTGCTTTTTGACAACCTTTGAGCAACTTTTACATCTCATTTTGCTGCACCAAACTCTATTATTCCCTCAATTGTCATGTTGACACAATTATTCAACCAACTTAACCAATGGAAGTGGAGTATTGTCATGTGAATACAATGATTCAACCAACTCAACCATGAATGTGCACACAACGATTCGACCAACAACCATGGAAGTGGAGTATTTGTTAGCATTATTGATGTGTTCTTTCACAAAGATGGTGTCTATAAAAGCCAAGAGTTTGAGTTGGGAAAGAAATTCATAATTCATGTAGTATTCATTGATAGAGAGTTTCATTGTATATTATAAGTTTCAAAGCAAAATACATTGAGAGGATAAAAGAGAGGTAGAGTTGGAAGTTGAAGAGCATAGAGGAGAGGCTTGGAGCTCAACATCATTGCAATCAACCAAGGAGGAAGTCTTGTATTGGTCTTGAATAAGAGCTAAGTACACCATGTTCATTTTATTCATATCTTCTTGTGTAGTATACTCTTTTGTCAAAACCATGAGTAGCTAAATTTCTAGTGTTTGAATGTAATGAACTCTAGAATGAATTTGTGATTAAGGCTTGTATGTTTCTAATAAAATCTTCATGTTTTGTGTGATTCACTTATATTATGCTTTATTCATTCGAATTGGTATATGCGCAATATTGATTTGAAGTTTATTTTTCATCCGGAAATCGAGAGATTCATGGTGAAATAGAACCTATATAAGTGAAAAGAGTTGCATGCAATCCTAGATATAGGGCGACATAAATCTTCCTGGATTAGGGTCAAACCTAATATGTGAATTCATAAATCGTTATAATGTTGTCTTGGGGTTTTAACTAGAAAGAGATTTCGATTAATCAACTTGAGATTAGAAGTTATTCGCGCTCGATAGAGGTTTAACTTAAATCGGGAATTTCTACGGTCCACATAACATGAGATTTTATTAAACGAGGTTGGTTTTTTTCTTAAGGGCTTATGGTTGTATTTTTATCTTGTTGAATCACAAAAAAACATTCTAGAGGGATTTACATTCAAACACATTTCTAGCTCTTGATTTCTTAATTCTACAATCTACTTTTATTTAATCTTTTGTAAGTTGCAATTATTTTAAATTCTCTATTTTTCATTTTCCATTTTAACAAACAAAACTCAAAAATTGCTAGATTAGATAACAAAAAGACGGTAATTATTAGTACTTACAATCCTCGTGGAAATGACACTCGGTACTCAATAATCTATACTATAAAACGATAGGTGCACTTGCCTACGGTTTTCTAGAGTAGCTTTTGAGTCATCAAGTTTTTGGCGCCGTTTGGGGATTGTAATATTAAGAACGCTCTATTTTTGTTAATTTAATCATTTTTATTTTTATTCTTTTTCACCATCTTTTTTTTTATCCATCTTTGTAATTCTTGATTTATACTTATCCTCTTTATTTACCGCAGTGCATGCCTACTCGACAAATCTGGCGTGATACCGCCGGCGGCGAATCTGAGGAAAGTACTAATACGGACCACGAAGAAGATATTAACAAAAGCAAGGATTTCGGCATGGTGGATGAACAAAGAACTATGTACGATTACGCCAAACCATCCATGGACGGCACATCGTCTAAGTATCGTGAGGCCCATTTATTGCGACCAATAATTTTGAAATAAAACCAAATGTCATTCGGATGGTGCAACAATTTGTTCAATTTGACGGCCTACCAGGCGAAGATCCGAATAATCATATCGCAAATTTTCTCGAAATCGCAATACATTCAAAATCAATGGGGTCTCTCGACGATGCCATCCGTTTACGCTGTTCCCATTTACTCTTCTGGGGACGGGCTAAACAATGGCTAAATACTTTGCCAAATGGAACAATCACAACATGGAGCATCATGGCGAAAGTTCCTTTTGAAGTATTTTCCACCGCCAAAACTACGATTGAGGAATGAAATCTCTTCATTCACTCAAGAAGGCAGCGAGACCTTTTGCGACACTTGGGAGAGATTCAAAGAATTGTTGCGGAAATGCCCACATCATGGTCTTCCTATTTGGATGCAAGTCCAAATATTTTACAATGGGCTACTCTCGTCAACAAGGCAAATGATCGATCACGGCGGCTAGGGGAACTTTGAACAATAAAACACCGGAAGCGCCCAAGATCTGATAGAGGAAATGGCCATGAATGGCTATCGGTGGCAATCCGTGCGAGGTAAACCTAACAGAACAATGGGTGTTTATAATGCGATTGTTAGAGATTTTTCTAACCGCAAGTCTACGGTGTCAAGTTTTAATATAGTGATATGAGTAGGGTTGTCGTATCCACAGGGAATGCGTGTATAAGTACCAAGTATAAATTACCTATGCTATATTTGACAGATCAATAATAGGTGGATATCGCAATTTATAAATAAAAATAACTAGATATAACTAATCAAAATATAAACATCTAAATCTATGGGAGAATGAATTCTAGAGGTGTGATGAATCTAGTTTTCCCTTATATTATCAATATGGTATATCAATCACAAATTACCAATTTATAAGTCAAGATTTCTACAATAATCATTTCCTCTCCCGAGTGCCAAATGATTTTAGATCATAATTGGGAAATCAATATCTCTATAAAAATCACCAATTGAAATCTCAATAAAAACTATGAATCTTGGTTGATGACTTCAAAGGATTCACAAATCTCTCAATTCTATGAAATCCTAGGTTATGCTATTTCAAGGCCATGTATTCAACTACCTCTCTCAAGTGTCAAATCAAATACACCAAACACTCTAAATTATTGATCAAGTAATTTAGAAGCAATAAATCCAAATAGCACAAATAGATTGGGAAATCTAGATTGACAAACCACAATATCAAAACATAAGTTCAAACATAGATTACATCATCCCTCTAGAATTATAAAGTTTAGCTCATGATGAAAATACAAATACCCATAATCAAATGAGAATGCATCTCAAATGATATACAAGAAACAACAAAGAAGAATTAAAGAGATTAAAGAAGAATCTTATCTATTTCTAGATGATAAATGTCTTCAATCTTCTTCCTCAACTCTTTTCTTGTGTCTTGGTGGTGTTGGTTTTCATCCCCAAGTGTCCTCCATGCCCTAGATCAAGCCTCCCATGTATCTATTTATAGAACCCTCCTTTTAGATCCAAAAATCGGACATTTCTTGTTTTGTCCGTCCCACCAGCTGGCAGCGCATTAAAAATGGGCGCTGCAGCGCAAAAACAAAGCCAGACTGCCAATTTTCTGTATCGGGCGCTGCAGCGCTAAGGAGGGCGCTGCAGCGCGCGTAGAACACCCCAGGCGCTGCGGCGGGCCGTTTTTGGGCGCTGTGGCGCCGCATTGTTGCGCTGCAGCGCCTCTTTTTCGCGCTGTAGCGCCATCCAAACGTCCGAATTTGCTTTTGGTGTCTTCATAAGAGTTGTAGCCCTTTCTCTTAGCTTTCCATAGCCACTTGAATCATCTCAATATCAATTTTGTAGAGAGAGTTATGACCAAAATACTAAACTCTGCCAGTCTTTAGAAATTTCAGACGCGTTTGGACGTTTCTTCAAATCAATCTTTCGTTGTTTGATCATACTTTCTTCTTTTGACACACGACTCATTAAAATGACTCTAGACTCAATATAATTGGCCTTCAACATGGCTTGGCCACTCAAATGACTCGAAATAATGGAAATCAATGCCAAACCTATGAGATATAACAAAAATGACTCAAAATACTCAAAAACAACACAAAACTCAAGTCTAGGAAGCCCAAATCAATGGTATAAAACCAAGTGAACAAATACCCCCAAACTTAGAATATTGCTTGTCCTCAAGCAATTACAACTCTAAAATAAAAAATACAAGACACAACAATACAAACAAACTGCAAAACTTCACAACCAATATCATTTGTCTCATACTCATTTCACTATCAATCAAGCATGTGTTTTAACATTGTGATCAAAAGTATGGAATGTACATGCCAACTCCGTTTACATTATTCAAATAGATTCACGCAATCAAGTGTTTTCAAAATGATCCACTTTTTGAATATAGAGATGAGATGCTTACCGGACTCCATAGGCTTGTCTTTCACACTAATCTCCACTAATGTAGGCTAATGTAACACAAGGATCAATAGGACTTTTAAAACTTGTATTGTGGGCTTAGGGTAAGGTAGGAAAATATGGGATTAAGTGACTCAAATCACCCAAACACACAATTAACACTTCGAATTATCAATAAGCTACTACCCTTCACTTTTTGACATCCCCAATGTTTATGAACCTTCAATCCCGATGATTTTCTCAATTTTTTTTTTTACACATATTTTTTTTTTCGGAACCCCCAAACTTATTCTTTTGCGTACATGGGGTTCCATATTTTCTTTTCTCGGGCAACTTCATTCAATTAAATACACACCCTTCTCATCATACCCTCCTCAACTTCCAATATTTTTTTTTATACTTTGTGTGTATGATTGATGGGTAATTAGGATATTAACCTTTAGGCTCGGGTATTAGATTGGTTGCCAAAGAAAACGGGTTTATAAGGCTCAAAAGGGGACACTAGGGAAAATATAATACAAAGGTAGGCATTCTAGGCTCTGGCTTGTTCAAAGATGGCCTAAATCACTTCCTTAATGTTACTATACCTAAGATTTCGCCTCGACTAGTGATTAGACAAGTTCTAGCATCCGGTGGGATCATAAAGTAACCACTCAATTGCATAAATCATCCCCAAATAAATCAACAGTTAAGCACATAGATGGAATTAATGGAAAGAAGATTAAATCACAATTTAACACATGCTCTCTTGACCGTTCAACTCATATTCGACAAATTCACTTAGTCAAGCAATTTCACGCTTTTACAAACGACTTTGACTCGACTCAACTCAAAGCAAATATGCAAGAAACAAATAAAAAAACACGAAGAAAGTTGGATCACAAACTGAAAAAGGTATTACCACTCCCCAAACTTAATATAACCATTGTCCTCAATGGAAGAGGTGAAACTCCTCGTCGGAATCGTGGGGTGAAAGAGAAGCAACAGGCCAATTGGTAGCACTCCATAGGGTCGATGGCTTTTTCCTTGCCTTTCTATGATTTAGGAGGCACAATACCAACTCGTCAAACAAAACCAAACATGGAAACGAGCAATGGGTAAAGTACCACAATATCATGTGAAGACCATGGGAGCTACATCAATGTTATATAATTGTGATCGACATGTGAACTCCTCCAAGCAATCAACCAAGATGGGTATGCAAAAGTGTTAAATTTCTCATTGAGGCATTTTATCAAACACATGGTGGGCATAAATCAAGGTAAATGATGTATATGCAATTATATATCAAATTATGCCAAAATTTCAATGCATCCAAATACTATCACAATAAGCACCTTTTGCACATAATTTCACAAGAATCGCTTAATGAGCATGCAAGAGGGATAGGGGTGAGATGCAACATGACTACTTCTAATAAAACACAAACATTCTAACTAATCAAACTATGAAAGCAAGTAAAATGAGCTTGGGTTGCCTCCCAAGAAGCTAAATTTAAAGTCTTTAGCCGGACTTTTGTTTTACTCAACCGGGATCCAAAAATAAGTGTCGGTCATGCCACGCCTTTGTATTTTCAATAGTATAAAGCGATCCTTCAATGTATGTAAGACGTGGATGATTAAGGATCACAATGTTGATGGTATTTTGGAAATCAAAAATGTGTTCCTAATGATGAAAAATGGTTTATCAATCATAGTAAAGATATTTCTATCTTTACTCACATTAAATATCATGAAATCATAGAACATGTGAATTGATCACCATTTTCAAACATTGTTCCTTCAAGTGTATGCTTCTCAAAATTTGATACATTTGAATTGAAGCTTACATCTAGAGTGCACATATTTTTGTCAATATGAGGATTTTCAATTGAGTGAGAGATAGAGATACTCCCTGAGTTAATTTGATGTGGCTCCTCCTCTTGTAAGATCGGATTGCACTCTTCAAAAGTCTCCTCCAAATTTTGAAGGACGTCCACCTTTTTCATAATGGGCAATTCATGTTCATGATTTTCTATTTCACCAGGTCCCAAGAATGATGACGACTCTTCATTATTAAGTTGGTCAATCATTTGTTGGAGTAATTTTGACATAGTTTGACATGTAATCTCAATTTGTTGAATGCTTGCCTCGGTTTGTAGTAATCTATCATCACTTTCTCGATTTCTTATCTTACACTCTTCGATAAACTCAAAGCAAGATTCTCTTCCAACTCGGACCGACGTTTTATCTCATCTTGACGCGTCTTCTTTGCCTCACAATCATCTAGAAATTGATAAAGTATTTCTTCCAAGCTAGACAATTGTTCTTGTGGTGATGAAAGGTTTCATGAATTGCCATATTTTGGGTCCATGCATTCTCTTGAGGTGGATAATAAGGAACAAAATGGTTCACACTTTGACTTTCAAAAATCACAGAAGCATCATCGGTTGTACGTATATGCATACATTATAATTCCATCCAACGATGTGCCTAAAACAATTACACAAAATTAAAACAAGAAAAGAAAAAAACAAAAAAATAGTCAAATTACAACTAGGCAATCAACCTTGATATCATACAAAACACATTCCCTAAGAACACGCCAAAAACTTGTTAGAGATTTTTCTAACCGCAAGTCTACGGTGTCAAGTTTTAATATAGTGATATGAGTAGGGTTGTCGTATCCACAGGAATGCGTGTATAAGTACCAAGTATAAATTACCTATGCTATATTTGACAGATCAATAATAGGTGGATATCGCAATTTATAAATAAAAATAACTAGATATAACTAATCAAAATATAAACATCTAAATCTATGGGAGAATGAATTCTAGAGGTGTGATGAATCTAGTTTTCTCTTATATTATCAATATGGTATATCAATCACAAATTACCAATTTATAAGTCAAGATTTCTACAATAATCATTTCCTCTCCCGAGTGCCAAATGATTTTAGATCATAATTGGGAAATCAATATCTCTATAAAAATCACCAATTGAAATCTCAATAAAAACTATGAATCTTGGTTGATGACTTCAAAGGATTCACAAATCTCTCAATTCTATGAAATCCTAGGTTATGCTATTTCAAGGCCATGTATTCAACTACCTCTCTCAAGTGTCAAATCAAATACACCAAACACTCTAAATTATTGATCAAGTAATTTAGAAGCAATAAATCCAAATAGCACAAATAGATTGGGAAATCTAGATTGACAAACCACAATATCAAAACATAAGTTCAAACATAGATTACATCATCCTCTAGAATTATAAAGTTTAGCTCATGATGAAAATACAAATACCCATAATCAAATGAGAATGCATCTCAAATGATATACAAGAAACAACAAAGAAGGAATTAAAGAGATTAAAGAAGAATCTTATCTATTTCTAGATGATAAATGTCTTCAATCTTCTTCCTCAACTCTTTTCTTGTGTCTTGGTGGTGTTGGTTTTCATCCCCAAGTGTCCTCCATGCCCTAGATCAAGCCTCCCATGTATCTATTTATAGAACCCTCATTTTAGATCCAAAATCGGACATTTCTTGTTTTGTCCGTCCACAGGCTAACGGTGTTGCTCGAAAATGGGCGCCGTCAGCGCAAAAAACAAAGCCAGACTGCCAATTTTCTGTATCGGGCGCTGCAGCGCTAAGGAGGGGCGCTGCAGCGCGTAGAACACCCCTGGCGCTGCGGGCGCCCGTTTTTAAACGCGTATGGCGCCATTGCTGTTGCGCTGCAGCGCCTCTTTTTCGCGCTGTAGCGCCATCCAAACGTCCGAATTTGCTTTTGGTGTCTTCATAAGAGTTGTAGCCCTTTCTCTTAGCTTTCCATAGCCACTTGAATCATCTCAATATCAATTTTGTAAAGAGAGTTATGACCAAAATACTAAACTCTGCCAGTCTTTAGAAATTTCGAGACGCGTTTGGGCGTTTCTTCAAATCAATCTTTCGTTGTTTGATCATACTTTCTTCTTTTGACACACGACTCATTAAAATGACTCTAGACTCAATATAATTGGCCTTCAACATGTCTTGGCCACTCAAATGACTCGAAATAATGGAAATCAATGCCAAACCTATGAGATATAACAAAAATGACTCAAAATACTCAAAAACAACACAAAACTCAAGTCTAGGAAGCCCAAATCAATGGTATAAAACCAAGTGAACACAGATGCGGTGGTTACACTAGCTGCACAAGTCGAAGCTTTGACCCAAAAGATCGACGATCTAGCGACTCTAAACCACCACCACCGCACGTTTTATCTTGTGAAACTTGCGGGGATTGCATAATCATCGGGACTGTGTCCACACACAATACCACAAGGTGAACATGCCAATTACGTTGGGAATCAAGCCAAAATTACCCAAATAATCCTTCGCAACACATACAATCACGGGTGGTGACAACATCCTAATTTCAGTTGGGAAATCAAGGTCAACCACGGCTTTAATCCCAATCCTAACCTACACACACCTTCCTGGGAGTTCGGCCAAATCAAGGTAAGCCTAACTTGGAAGATCTTATAACAAAGTTTGTGCAATCAAGATCTTGATTCCAAGCGGTAGAGACATCTTTAAGAAATCGGGAGGCATCTATCCATAACGGAAAACCAAATAGGGCAGATTGCAAAAATGATTTACGAAAGACCACAAGGAAGTTTGTCGGGTAACACCGAGCCAAACCCAAGAGAGCATGTAAAAGCAATCACCATCAATGTTCCACATGAGCATAACACTCCCATGCGAGAAATATGTGGGGGTGACAAACCCGTGAAAAAGGTGGTTGCAGAATATAAGCCCAAGATTCCTTACCCGAGTTTAATCAAGAAGATATAAGGGAGGACAAATTTGGTAAGTACCTTAATTCTTTCAAGCAATTACATACTAATATTCCACTTGTCCAACCTCCTTCAAAGCATGTTAGGGATCTTAATGACATCATTCTAGTGAAAATAAGCTTAACAAATTATCAAATGTGCAATTGAATGATAAATGTCCTTCCAATGAACTACCACAAAAATTTAATGATCCGGAAGCTTTATTATCCCTTGCACAATTGATGATTTACCTGTTGATAGGGCACTAGCCGACTTGGGAGCTAGTATCAACGTGATGTCTTATGATACATTCAAGCATATGGGATTAAGTGAACTCGAAACCTACTAGGATGGACATTCACTTAGCGATAAATCGATTAAACATCCTAGAGATATTATTAATGATGTGTTAGTCAAGATTGATAAATTCATATTCCCGATTGATTTTGTTATTCTTGATATGCATGATGATATTGATGTTTCTCTAATTCTTGGCGTCCTTTCTTGGCTACGGCGAAATCTATCATTGATGTTCATGAGGAAAATTAACTTTGAGAGTGGGGGATGAACAAGTAATTTTTAAAATTCATGTTGAAATTGATAAAGATACTACTTGTTCTTTTGTTGACTCGATTTCCTTGAGTAATGTGAAAACTAAAAATCTCTTGGAGAGAACATTTAATCAAAGTGCGAAGCAACCCATGAAAAATAATCTTCTTAGGAGACTTATTTCCATAACAGAGACCCAAAAGATCAAAGAGCACATTTTGAAGCTTGAAGTTGGAGGTAATGCTACTGAAATGTCCAAAGGATTTTCATAAGTCCAAAGCTCCACAGACTAATCTCCACATTTGGGTAAACGGTCCAACTATACGACTTTAAAGAAGCGCTAACCTGGGGCAACTCGGCATTTTGTGTGCATTTTCTCTTACTTAATTTTTTTATTACTTGGGGATTGAAAAAAAAAACACGGTCTGGCCGTGCGTAAAAAGCACGGCCATATTCGTCACCCATTCGCGAACACACCCTGCCGTGTTAAAAAAATCCAAGGTTTTGTAGGAAAAATTCATATCGAACACGCCCAGGCCGTCTTTTCAAGCACGGACCGTGTTTTTCAAAAAAATTAATTTTTTTATCAAAAAAATAAATGCGAACACGGCCGTGTTTTTATTAAAAAAACAATTCAAAAAAAAATCTCAAAAAAAATTATATTTGATGATTTCACGGTATTCGAGTTGTGTATCCTTGATTAGGTATGAAGATGTCGATGAAGGTCTCGTACTAAACAACCCAATGGTCGCTCAATACCGATTTCACTCTTCTAGTAAGGTCGTATTTTTCTTTTCCACCTCTTTTATTTTCTTCTAGTGTGGTTGATTTTTGAGTGTTTTGTTTGTGTTCGTTCATCTCTTTCTTTCACATTGAGGACAATGTGAACCTTTAAAGTTGGAGGTGGGTGCAATTACATTCTTAGTCTGTGTGTGCTTGCTTTTATTTTTAGTTTGTCGACAAGAGGTAATTTTTTTTTAACAAATTGAGTGTTTGCTAGTCAATAACTTAGCCCAATTACACCAAAATTAACTTTTTGATTTATGTTTTCAATGTGAAGCAATTGATTGTCTAGGATAGATTGATGTAGATGTGTGCTAAATTTTGACGAGATTTCCAACTCCATAATACTTGATTTGTTAAGGCATTTACGACAAAGCTTAGTGTTATGAACGTTTGAGAATTCATGATTTAGTGGTGGTTAACTAGTTGTTATACCAAACTTGTGAAAAAAAAATGAAAAAAAGAAGAAGAAAAAAAAAAAAGGGAATCGAATCGAGGTTATACTCATCTATTTGTTGTTGCTTAGTAACTAGGAGCATTCATGAGCCCCATGTTTGTCTTTTTACGTAAAACGGCGACACAAATATGAGTATGGGAAACCACCCTAGGAGTGTTTGAACGAAAATTCAAAATATAAACCTAGTGGAAGAATGCCTCGAAATGACCTACCAAAAAAAAAAAATCGAAAGGGAGAATGTATATTCCTTGAATTCTCATTCCAATAAAAGTTCAAGAAGCTTGGTTATATGACTAGTAGGCTAACTACAATGATCCATTGAATTCTTGTATTTTCATGACATTATTGAATTGAAGTTATTCATAACTATCAATATTTGTGGAGTGATGATTTCAAGTTTGAATAATGCCTGCTGATGTTACAGATCTTTCTTGACAGTCAATCGCTTTGCAAAATTGTGTTTTTACTGAATGGTTAATTCGGGTTGAGAAGGCTAAGAACTTGACTGCTTGTGTTCAATGTGTTGAAAAAAAAATCCTTGTGTGTTTTAATTTATTGAATCATTTTTTTTTTGATTTAATGTTTTGCTTGAGGACAAACAAAGTTCAAAGTTGGAGGTGGTTTGATAAGGGTCTTTTTATGCATGTTTTATGTGTATATTTAAGTATGATTTGAGTTATTTTATTGTTAGTTTCATAAATTTTTGATTGTACATAGTTCACATTACTCCGAGTGCTTTTATTGGTGTAGATTGATGATTTGGAGTGTTTTTTGGTGAATTTTGGGCCATGGTTTCATGTCAAAACATACCCGGGGTTTTTGGATGCAAAAACACTCAACCATGAATGTGCACACAATGCTAAATTTCTAGTGTTTGAATGTAATGAACTCTAGAATGAATTTGTGATTAAAGAGCTTGTATGTTTCTAATAAAATCTTCATGTTTTGTGTGATTCACTTATATTATGCTTTATTCATTCGAATTGGTATATGCGCAATATTGATTTGAAGTTTATTTTTCATCCGGAAATCGAGAGATTCATGGTGAAATAGAACCTATAAGTGAAAAGAGTTGCATGCAATCCTAGATATAGGGCGACATAAATCTTCCGGATTAGGGTCAAACCTAATATTGGAATTCATAAATCGTTATAATCTTTGTCTTGGGGGTTTTAACTAGAAAAAGATTTCGTTAATCAACTTGAGATTAGAAGTTATTCGGGCTCGATAGAGGTTTAACTTAAATCGGGAATTTCTACGGTCCACATAACATGAGATTTTATTAAACGAGGTTGGTTTTTGTAAGGGCTTATGGTTGTATTTTTATCTTGTTGAATCACAAAAAAACATTCTAGAGGGATTTACATTCAAACACATTTCTAGCTCTTGATTTCTTAATTCTACAATCTACTTTCATTTAATCTTTTGTAAGTTGCAATTATTTTAAATTCTCTATTTTTCATTTTCCATTTTAACAAACAAAACTCTGAAAATTGCTAGATTAAATAACAAAAAGACGGTAATTATTAGTACTTACAATCCTCGTGGGAATGACACTCGGTACTCAATAATCTATACTACAAAACGATAGGTGCACTTGCCTACGGTTTTCTAGAGTAGCTTTTTGAGCCATCAGTCCCTTGTGTAAAATTCGCAGAGAACCCATTTCAAACTTATCTCTGCGCGACCGGTCACACCCCTCTTGTATTAGCAAACTATCCGTTGCATTTTCAGACAACTTTTCCCTAATTTGTGGGATTGATTTCTAACATCTATAATCTTGATTTTAAATGGTTTCTTTTGCAGAAAATTACTCCCCAAGGAGGAGCCTATGTCTGTAAATTAAGCCAAGACCTCTCCTATAAATAGAGGCTTCATTCAAGCAACAAGAGATAACACAACGTACAATCAAAGAGCATACAAGCAAACACTTTCATATCTTGTTGTATTAGCCTAAGTACTTTCACTTTAACATCTTGAGGTCTAGGCTTATTTCTTGATTACACTTGCACTCAAATTTGTATCATTCATTATCGAGTTGTAATCTTGAATTTTTGGGTTATCATTCAACACAAGATATCCTTGTGAGTGTTCTTGTGGTAAGAACACACTTGGATGATCTAGGTGATAGGTGCAAGAAGATTGTGGTGATCTTCTTATTCAAGAGTGTGGTGCTCTTGAGGTGATTGAAGAATTTGGTGTTCTTCAAGGTTGAAGATTGTGATAATCTTACAAGGTGCCTTTGGAGATTGTGGTGATCTTCAAGTGAGATTGTGGTAATCTCAAAGGTGGTGTTGATGAAGAGTGTGGTGCTCTTCCAAGGTGTTGTTGTAAGTTGAATTTGTATTAATTGTGGTAATTAATAAAATTCTTTTCTTTTTCGAAACCCATCCGGATATCTTTGGGGTGGTAGAGCACGTAGTCCCTAGGTGGGGTGAAGCTCTATAAATCGACGCGTGTTATTTACTTCCCTCACCTTTATTATTGTCTAGGCGTTTTTGGTTCGAAAAAGGGCATAATCCAAAAGATGGAGATAATTTATTCACCCCTCTAGATTATCGTAGCCACTTGGACTTACAATCCCTAGGAGGCGTTGCACACTAGTCATTTGTTCAATAAAATCACGTCTCGGTGATCAATAGACTCATGCGGGTCGAAACACTAACATCCCGAACACTAATCCATATCGATCGAGTAGAGTAGTACGTAACACACAATTATCGAAAATATATACATAATGTTATAATTTAAATGTGCATAATAGTAAATTTATAGGTAAATTACCATGGCATCTCGTGCGATGATCGCTGGTGATACCCGATTGTCGTGTGCTCGCTTACGTGAGTTATTAATCATTGTGTAATTCGACCGTAGCATGCGATATCCACGAATTGTGCTCTACCACGACCTATCGCATCACCTCCAACAATTGGTAGTGTGCCATCGCCCAATCACCGCCCCATGTAACATGAACTGTGGCCAATCCCGTCTGGATCGCCGCTGCGAGTAAAATCATGGAGTGATGTGTGTGTTTGTCAGGAATATGCTGTATAAGGCCAAACTGCCTCAACACTCGCTCTGGATGGTGAATCTCCACGATAGCGTGATTTATTAATGGGCACTGAGACCTCCACAGCTCTGAAATACACCGTGGTCCCAAAGCTATTATATCTGCTGACTCCATGTCATATGGCTCCCACATCCACTGTGATAAATTGAATTGTAGATTAATAAATTTGAATATGTAGTTAAAATTACTTAGTATAAATTTAAATCCTTACGTGCTTGTATTTAGTGTAGAGGTGTGTTAAAATACACTAGTCACTGGACGACAGTGTACTAAACCATCGATACATGGCTTGAAAGCCCAAAATACATACAACAATGTCTTCACTTCACTGTCACTAGGTTCAACGTGCTGCCACTCAACCACTGTTCCAGGGTTATATTTCTGCAGTGTCTCCATATATTTTGCCAAATAACAACATTAGGTCTCCCAAGTACCATACACATTTTCACGGCACGTTTCATCGATGCCAACCTTTATCATATGAAATATTATAATCATACTTGTCTTTAATATTTTGTTGGACATACTTATCTTGTGAGATGGATCACACTGTACCATCCCCATTAGACTATCAACAATAAAATTTCTATCTAAATTGGCATGATCCACAGAAACAACATTCATTAAACAACAGTGAGGAGGTCCATATTTTGTGATCTTCCACATTGAAAGTTTTTTGTTAAAACTCGCTCTCAACCACCAGTTGCACCGGGAAGACAAACTGGACAATACCGAAGTTCCAAGGTTATGTTTGCATACAACTTTCCACAAAGTTGGTGTGCTTTCAACAACCTTGAATTCTCGTTTCACCCAACGAACGTGGTAATCCTTAACTGCACTTTGCACATATTTTTTATCTGTAAAAATCATTCCTTTACACAACACACCAGTCTCAAAGTCATAGAATTGCACATACGAAGGCATACCAACAGAGTCACTACCTACATCTGGGTACCTTGATTCGTAGAAAGAAATTCCAGAACCAATCCCATAATTACCACCAGAATTGTTACGAGTGTGTTGCTATCTTTGTTGAGCTTCATCCGCTCCATCACTGTCATTATCCTCGTCAGATGCACTTTCATCAGGTTCAGAATTTAGACGTTGCTCTCCTCGACAAATATCTACAACATCAGCATTTTCATCACTAAATCCACCAACATCAGCATTTTCATTACTAGGTCCGCCAACATCAACATTTTCATTACTAGGTCCACCTTGTGTAAATGCAGATAGTTCAGGAACCATACATCCTCTAAGAACTCAA
Source organism: Rehmannia glutinosa (assembly GCA_016081115.2). Taxonomy (NCBI): domain Eukaryota; kingdom Viridiplantae; phylum Streptophyta; class Magnoliopsida; order Lamiales; family Orobanchaceae; genus Rehmannia; species Rehmannia glutinosa. The sequence continues at coordinate 70,902 of JABTTQ020000837.1, read as the reverse complement.
AGATACGATAATAATCATGTCCTCTTGAAGTATTTATTTCAACATTAAATTACAGGATCTAACTCAACAAATAAATCAAAAACTCAATCCCAACCGGGGAAAGTCTATAAAAGACCACAAATCTTCATCATTTATAATAGATAATATTCCACACATATTGTTATAACAATATTTAGTTTACAGAAACCTTCAACTTCCATTGACTTACATCAACCCCATCATCGAAACTAATATTTCATCAATTTCACAAAATTAGCTTACTGAGAAATTCTCCTAGCACCAATTGCGTTACGGTCATATCTCACATCGCTCCCAATTTGCATAATTTGTCCTCAAATATATGATTATGGTGATCATGTTTGACATTGCCTATATATTATAATGATAATACGTTAAATAATTGAAATAAATTGGACATTGCTTATATGCGGGTATTATTTATATACAATCCAAGAATTATTACAGGATAAATAATAAGAATATTAAAATTTATTTCATCAATTGGAAGTAATTTACATACAAAATGTCGAGCTCAAATCGTCCGATAATCTTTGGAAGCCCAAATCGCCTTAAAATGTTGGAAGCCCAAATTGGCCGGAAACCACTTTCGTCGGAAACCACTACCGCCGTTCTTAGAAATAGGCGTGTGTTTGATGTGTGTGTGCGTGTGAGTGTGTGTGAGAGTGTGTGTGTTTTCTTTGGAGATTAGGGTTTTGGAGAGTTGGGGGAGGCCGTGTGAGTGAGAGTGTGAGAGTGATGGGGAATTTGGGGGGTTTTATAAGAGCCATTTTTTTTTTATATTAGTGTTGGCGCACCCGCACGGTGCGCCGGGTGTTGACCCATTTTTCAGACTTTTTCAAAAATCTTCCATGACAGACACCTCCCAGAATCCATGTTTTCGGATTAAACGCTAGAGCACTGCATGGTGTGCTGGAGGTTTTATTTTTATTTTTTAATTTTGATAAGTTGGCGCCGATTTTACGTGCGCCAAAGATATAAATTTTAAATAAAAAAATGTATTTACGGCGTAGACAAAGGTGCGCCAACAGTTTATCTGGCGCACCCGGCTCTGCGCCACCGAACAAAAACACAAAGACCATCAAATTCTACCATATTTTGACAATTGTATTTGAATTTTGCCACATTAAAGTAGATTGTCCAAGAATGATATAATTTTTAGGAATAATTACAAAAACACCCCGAGGTTTGGGCTAATTACGAAAAACTATAGATATTTCAAAATTACAAAAAAAAAAAAAAAGACCCGGTTTTGATAATGACTTACATTTAAGGGGGTAATCGTAATAGTTGCATAAATGTCGGGGATTTTGATTTTTCTTTTTTTGCTTATAAAGGGAGAAATGTAAGACGAAATCAAACCTCCAGTTTTTTTTTTTGCAATTTTGAAAAACCTCTAAGTTTTTTTTAATTAGCCCGAACCCATGTTTTTTTCTAATTATCCCTATTTTTTATATACTATGTAACACTCTTCATAAAACTACACATGATTGATATCTCTGATTTAATAATGTTATGTAAGTACTCTTCATTAAAATACTAATGATCGGTAATTGTGATAGAATAATGTCATGCAACTCTTCATAAAAATACTCCTAACATTTCAATGGAAAAGAGTATTTTTAAGAATAAAATCCATGTTTTTTTTTCTTCTTTTCTATCTTTTCTCTATAAGAGAAGTTGTGAACTATGACATTTCTTCAATAATATCAGAAAGGGAAGAAAGCAAAATTATCATCTTTCTTAAAGACATAGGCAATGCTTGTTTTCATTTTGGGTGCTCTGGAGAAAGTGAAATTATCAGATTATATTTAATTATTTATCTTTGAAAGCGTTTCTTTGACAATTGGGCATTTTTGTTTGAAAAATGATATTATGCATACATACTTTTGGAAATAGTGTATATACACTAAAAATAGGTATTTGCTTCTAAAAATGTTGTAATAAGGATAAATCGTTAGCTATGAATATGTTAGATGCATGCGACTTGACTGGTGATAAAATATATCTCCCCAAAAACATGTATTTTATCGATCCACGAAGAAATTATATTGTTGCAAATGAGCAAGATATCGAGGAATTGTCAACACTACACATTTTGAACACAAACATAAGTAGTATATTTAAAAAAAAAATATACTGACATAATACTCCATTCTATTTACATTAAATATCTTTTTAGGAAAAAAAACCTCACATATTAAGGAATATATTGAAATATCCAATATACCATAATTAATTATAAATGTTGCTTTGAAAGAAAATAAATTAGGCATTATTGTTAATAAGTATAAGGGTAATTTGGGAGAAATATTTTCTCATTAGTCTTGAAAACATTAAAAGGACATTCTTTTTGAATAACTTTTTATGTGTCAAAAAGACACTTATTATGAGTAGGAGAGAGTACTGGCTAAAAAATTAAATCGCTAGAACTTCATAACATTCTTATAAAAAAAAACCATTTTTTTTTATTTTTATTATTTTTCAAGTTAGGTGGAAAATTTAAAAAATTGTGCAAATTTGAAAGAGAGATGTTTTCAAATTTGTGCTTGAAAAAATTATGGCATGTGATGGAATTTTGACGAAATATTTGGCAATAGTTTTTTTGAGGGAAATAATTTCATTAATCGACTAGCTTGACCTCTGATGTAACAATGTATCTTGGAGTGAGGTGGAACCTCCCCAGGAGTAAGAGTCACTACAAGTAATAGAAAAAGCAAAACAAGTTATGAGCCAAAATATTTGGCAATAGTTGAGTTATATAAGATGAGTATAAAATCGTAAAGTTGCCAAAATCGGCTCGGCCCATGACTTTGCCCGATTAGTGCGGTGATAGGATTAGGTTGGATTGTGATATTGTAAGCCTCAAAAGAGCCGGATCCAAGGCGGAGGGAGGGGGTCACTCCAGGGCCCCGACCCCCATTTTTTTTAAAAACATTTACCCTAGATTTTTTAAAAAAAAATTATAATTTATATGATTTTCATGTATCGGCCACCCCGTTTATGTGTATCGGCCACCCTTTTTATTCCCCTCTCGCCCTTGGCCGGACCTATTTGGCCTGAAATCCCGAACAGACCCGATTGGCCTGACTTTTCATGTGTAATTCAATGGATTCTCGTTAGGCTTGGTTCTCCAAAACGACGACCAGTGGAATTTTGACTCGGACCGATTTTTTCTTTGGCCCGACCTGTTTGACACCTCCCAAAATCGTGTGGTAAAATATAATAAACTTAAAATTATTAAGTGGCAATGCGTGAAAACAATTTTACACGTAATATTTTTCCGTATATATTATGACACAACGACGATTTAAATTCACTTTCGAGCCAATGCTACCAAGATTATACATCAAACCTCTGCGACGCAAACCCAACTATTCCTCTCTGAATCACCAGCTCAAATTTTCCACAACCCAGCTTGTAGAAGATCATAAGATCCAATCACCATCGCAAGAACTTAACTTTTACAACCATTTACTAAAGATATGCTTGCAAGAATGCAAGAAAATCCAGTCCCGCCAACTGTTCGACCGAATGCCGGAAAGACTCAAGTTTTCTTTAAAAACTGCCAAAACAATTCACGGTCAGAGCCTGAGACTCGGTATTTCGACAAATGGAAACTTGGCGAACTCCATCTTGGATTTATATGCCAAATGTGGCCACACGGATTATGCGGAAAAGGTATTTTTACACCTCCAGAGAAGGGATGAATTGGCCTGGAATTCGATTATGATTATGTACTTGCGTAAAGGGTTGTTTAAATATGTTCTGGAGGATTTTTGCACTATGCGGAGTTCTGGGATGGCAGGGAATCAGTTTAGTTTTGCGATGGTTTTGTCTGCTTGTGCTAAGTTGATGAACATGGAGCTTGGGAAGCAAGTGCACTGTGCTGTTATGAAAATGGGGCTTGAAGCTGATGCGTATTGCGAGGGCGCATTGATTGATATGTATGCTAAATGTGGTCATCTGGTTTTTGCTAAGAGGATATTTGATGATGCAGTGGATCCGGATAGAGTTTCTTGGACTGCAATTATTTCGGGGTTTGCTCAAGCTGGTTTGACTACGAAGGCACTGGACATATTTGAGAAGATGCAAAAAGTAGGTCACATTCCAGACCATGTAGTGTTTGTGACTGTGTTAAGTGCTTGCGTGGGGCAAGGAAGGCTTGAGGATGCACGTCATTTGTTTTCCCAAATGCCTAATCCGAATGTTGTGGCATGGAATGTAATGATTTCAGGGCATGCTAAAGGTGGTTACGAGGGGCGAGGCTATCAAACTTTTCAAGAATATGGTCAAAGCTGGTATTGAACCAACACGTTCGACATTAGGAAGTGTATTGAGTGCGATTGCGACTATAGCTGACCATAAGTATGGCTTGCAGGTCCATTCTTGGGCAGTGAAGCGGGGCTCGATTCTAATGTATATGCAGGGAGTTCTTTACTAAACATGTATGCCAAATGTCAGAAGATGGAAGCTGCAAAGGCAGTCTTTGATGGATTGGAAGAGAAAAATGATGTGTTGTGGAATGCATTGCTTGGAGGTTATGCTCAGAATGGGCATGCTCATGAGGTTTTAGAGTTATTTGTGAATATGAAGGTTTCGGGATTTCGACCCGATGAATATACATACACCAGCGTGCTGAGTGCTTGCGCTGGTCTAGAAAATATGGATATGGGCCGACGGTTACATTCAGTTATTATCAAGAATGAGTTTGGAGTAAACCTATATGTGCAGAACGCATTAGTGGATATGTACGCCAAATGTGGGGCTCTACTCAACGCAAGGAAACTATTCGAACAAATCAGCAATCGAGATAATGTTTCTTGGAATGCAATCATTGTTGGCTATGTGCAGGAAGAAGAAGAAGAAGAAGCTTTTTGTATGTTCCGCAGAATGATGTCAGAGGGGATTGCTCCTGATGAGGTATCCTTAGCTAGCATACTCAGTGCTATGGCAAATTTGCAAGATCTCTGTAAGGGTAGGCAAGTACATTGTTTTCTGGTCAAATTTGGTCTAGAGAAAGGTCTTTACGCCGGAAGCTCACTCATTGACATGTATTGCAAGTGTGGAATAGTTGAAGCTGCAACTGTAGTTTTCTCTAACATGCCTGAAAGAAGTGTGGTTTGCGTAAATGCTTTGATTTCTGGTCATGCTCAATTGAGCTTAGATGTGGCAGTAAATATATTTAAGTCTATGCTTTGTGATGGACTGCAACCATCAGAAGTCACTTTTGCTACCCTTCTGGAGGCATGTTCTGATAATCTTGATTTGCATTTTGGAAGGCAAATACACTGTTTTATCCTAAAGCTTGGTGTCCCATATAGTGATGAGTTTTTAGTTGTCTCTCTCTTGGGCATGTACATGAATGCTCAAAGAAATACCGATGCAATTGGTCTCTTCTTTGAGCTCCCTCATCCGAAAAGCTCAATACTATGGACCGTCTTAATATCAGGAAGTGCTCAAAATGATTGTGGTGAGGAGGCGTTATTTTGGTACCAAGAAATGCGTAGTCATAATGCAATGCCGGACCAAGCGACATTTGCTAGTGTCCTTAGAGCATGCTCGATTTTAGCTTCTTTAGAAGACGGTAGGACAACCCATTCTCTCATCTTTCATATTGGTTATGATAAAGATGAGTTGATTGGAAGCGCTCTTCTGGATATGTATGCTAAATGTGGGGATATGAAAAGTTCATCACAAGTCTTTAGGGAAATGATTAGCAAGAAAGATGTTATTTCATGGAACTCAATGATTGTTGGATACGCAAAAAATGGTTATGCGGAAAGTGCTCTAGAGATCTTTGATGAGATGAAGCGGGCAAATATAGAACCAGACGAAGTCACTTTTCTTGGTGTTCTAACCGCATGTAGTCATGCAGGAATGGTATCCGAAGGTCGAGAAATATATGATAGAATGATTTGTCATTATGGGGTTCGACCACGTGTAGATCACTGTGCCTGCATGATTGATCTTTTTGGGCGTTGGGGCTTTCTTGGGGAGGCAGAGAAGTTTATCGACAACATGGGCTTTGAGCCCGATTCGATGATATGGGCCACATATCTTAGCTCATGCAGATTGCACGGGGATGATAAAAGAGGGCAGCGTGCAGCTGAAAAGCTTATTGAGTTGGACCCACAAAATTCTTCTCCTTATGTGCTGCTTTCAAATATACATGCAGCATCAGGCAACTGGGATGGTGCTAATATTGTAAGGAAAATGATGACAGAAAAAGGAGTTAAAAAATTCATCGGAAGTAGTAAAATTTCCCGGGATGTATTTGGATAATTGTGGGACAAAAGACGAGTTTCTATGTTGCAGGTGATAAAATTCATCTGAGAGCTGATGATATACCCCAACTTCTGAAAGATTTGACTGCAATGATGAAGGTTGAGGGCTATCTTACTGACTGTTATTTGATCCTTTTTCAAACTCTTAAAGTGGAAAGTTTTTGTCTTTAAAATTTTTTAAAACGAAATCAAACCTCAAGGGGTTTTTGCAAATTTTTCAAAAACCTCTAGGTTTTTTGGTAATTAGCCCGAACCTCTTTTGTAATTCCTAATATTTAACTTTGTCTAGAAAATGTCAAAATTCATAGGAATATCATGCAATTTATACTTTAACCGTCCTTTTTTGTTGTAACTTCCATTTGCTACAGTGTTGCACTCTTCACTCATGCACCTCCTCTCTGTTGAGTCTCCAGCTGGCTGAGGATGGTCATATGCGATTACAAGCTCAAACTGCTCATGCAGCAATGCTTCAAATGATAATAAAGTTGGTCGAGCGGCTTAAACTTCTCCAAGTTTGACAACTAACTGACAGGGTACAACCTTTTCATGATTGAAAATATCCTCCAAGTTCAAGAATTAACTGCAAGGTACAACCTTTTCATGATTGGGATTACTAGGAACGAGCGACACTACCTGCCTGTACCACTTCCATCAATATATTGAGTTAAGATTGAAGTTCTTTTTTTGCAGCTGCAATAAAGCTCACGATCATCTTTTGGCTTAGACTTGTGTCCAATGAGAACTTAGTTTCTACTGTCAACATTTTGCTATTAATTTAAAGGCGTCGTTGTCGCTGTGATTATTTTCCGTTGACAATCATTCAAGAAACTTATGTGAGATTTATAAGAAGCTTCAGTAAAATATGAAATAGCTGCTTATTGTCTTCTATTTAACGAGTAGTGCTCTGAACTATAATGAAGATGATGGAAACATCAACATTTGAAAAACTCATTTGAAATAGCTTTCGATTTTTAAGATTTAGGTGAAGTATTCAGTCATATTGATAAAGAAAGGAACTTCATTATTCTGACCTGTTTAGAATGCAACAACTATTTGTCAAGATTGGGTTCTAGTTATGTCGTTGATGCACTTGTGAACGACTTTCTCACGATCAAGAGCTCAAATGCTCAAGCTTGCTATCCTATTTGGAGCTTGGTTCATAAAATTGTGCATCTGCAAATCCAAATGTGGCTAATCATAGATTCAGACAAAAAAAAAGAAGAAACACTCTTCCTAAAATAAAAATAATGCAAATGCATACATCATGTACTAAGCCATTGCATAAGCATCAAAAAAACTTTAAGTAATACATTTGACAAGTGATATCATTTGCATGTGTTCCACTTGTGGCTGTTTGATGGATTTTGGAGAAAGATATCATTTGCTTTTATTATTGACATTAATATTATTATTATTTCCATTTTCTGATTTCAAACATTTGAACAGATCACTGTCATGAGCTTCAAGTAGCATTTTGTGGATACTTTCTTTGAATATTAAGTCTCGAGCAACTTTCCCAGGATGTCAATGGGAAGAGCGTAACGTGTGGATTAAGGTTCCTGCAAAATCATCGGGTTTAAGATATGAAGTTGATTCGATTACTGGACGGGGCTTAATTAAACGATCCAATAGTTTCTGGCTTCGATGTCCAAGGAGGATCACTAAAGAGGAGGTGCATTCCATTACACTCAGTTTCTTAAGTTGGTTTTACATCAATTTGAGTTTGGTTTACTCATTTTCTAAAGCTGTGGATATGGGAGCTATGTGATAAGCTATGTGCAAAATGATACTAAAATTGTATTTTGAAGCTGTTGAAGCAGGTGTGAAATATAATCAAGTCCTTGAAGTGCCTATTTAACAGATGTGCTATATAGTAAGTAGAAAATGTACCAGAACCCATATGTTTTTGGGGCAATGAGCGTATGATTCTAATCAAGTAGTTTCTTGGTCATACTTGGTTTTACCTAGTGTTCTAAAAGCGCTAGGCGCTAGTCGGACGTCAGACTGGGGCCTAGAGCCTAGATGCAGCCTGAGCGGGGTTATGCAGGACTTGGGCGGGGTTAGGCGGGACCTTATCAAGTTGAGCTTCAAATTGTGTTTTAATGGGCCAAGTGAAGTTGTGTTTAGATTTGATTTAATTATTAATTTTTTTTGAGAATATTTAATTATTAATTGAATGAAGCTTAACCAGTTAAATACTAATTGAGCGCTAATTTAAAATATTTATACCTTTTCTACTAAATGAGTCAAGCTCAAGTCTATATTTAGATCTTATGAAATGAAGAATGTGTTCAAAGTTGATTTATTACGGTAACAAATCTATTTCGAAACGAATAGATCAATCTTTGGTCGTCTATCAAATAACTTGATTTTTTTCCCAATCATAAGCATGAAACGATTAAACAAATAGGAAAACGATGGGTTTGGGATGATTTTAATTTTTAGCACTGAACATCTCATGACTAATGCCCAAGGAAGTGTAATTCTTTCATGTATACTGTTTCAATCAAACATAGAGTGGGCAACACATTACACAAGCTATAGTTCAACAAATGTTTATGTTAATGTTATGAGGTAAATTTAATTTGCCCCCCAAACTATTCGTGTTTTTACTTTGTCCACTTAACTTTAAATTGTTCTACTTACCCCTGAACTTTGCAAATTATTGCACTTAGCCTATAATTTCCAAGTTTACCATCACTGTTAGTAGGTTGTCTGTAGAACAATTATATTAAATTAGTTTTCTCTCAAAATCTCTTCAACTCTAGTCAATATACAAATAGTGTTAAATAATAGTGAATTTCATCAATAAACCTAGGTTATGATACCATTTTCAGGGATCACAAAATAAAATAATCATAAGTTTAACGGGTAAATTTGAAAATTATAGGCTAAGTGCAACAATTTATAATGTTCAGGGGGTGAAGTAAAACAATTCAAAGTTAAGTGGACAAAGTAGAAAAACACGCATAACTTAGGGGCAAATTAAAATTACCTCTAATGTTATTTGGTGTTATCTTTCCTCCACAATTAAACCCATTTATAATTAACTTTATCCCCTACTAACAGCTCATTAAGTTGCATTGTGGCACTCAAGGACAGTCCCACATCTCATATTCCTAATGTTCTAATACACCATATGAATATCACGTGTATAACAAGGTTAAATTGCAATTTTAGTCCTTTAGCTATAGAAGGTTACCAATAGTGGTCTTTGCAAAAATAAAGATTTGCCAAAAGAAAACATAATTTAAAGAAAAAATAAAAATAAAAAAACTCGATTTCAACCTTTTTTTTTTTTTTTCAGAACGATAGAATTATATAAAATAGGAAAACTCAAGGTACACAAGTTCACGATATTACAAACGGAGTCAACTGACTCAAGGCCACAAGAGGTCACTAATGTAACCACGTGGGAAATTGGCTAAACCAATTCAAATCCAAATCACTCGAAAGTGCTAAACCCGCTAGTCTATAACAAAGACTGGAGCTTTTACAATCAAAAACAGAAAACAAACACGAATCAAAGAGATATTCGAACAAGTAGATGTCTTTGGCTATTGTCGAAGTACTACTATCGAACGGATATTTTTGGTTTAAATCTTGGACGATATCCTTGTCATCTACCTGCAAAATGATATTCTTGGCTCCTTGTTTGAACGCAAAAAACTGAGCTTGTCTAACTCCAAGGAGGGCTGCTTCCACTGGATTACAAGTGCAATCCCTAGAAATAGCCCAAGCTTGAACAATAACCTCCTGCTCATTACGAATCCATCCACCCAAAGCTGTTTTAACCCCCAAAGTAACAATAACCGAAGCAATCTTCCAGCCCGGACCCGCAGGAAAGAGATGATGATGTGCAGGTATGCTTTGTTGCAATTGGGAGCACCATTGGTGGAGGGAATCTGCACTTGCTGCTGGATCAGGCTGAATTCTTGCCACTCAGAAAAAGCTTTCTCAACAATATCCTTTGCATCCCATTTAACTTTATGAAAAATCCAGATGTTTCGGGTTTTCCATAGCCACCAAAGTAGGTAAACAGACAACTGCACGCGATCTTGAGTAACCTGGTTACAAGCCATACCACAAAGATTTTGCCACCAGCCGAAGAAAGAAAAATCCCCACCCTCCGGAAAATGCCAGCAAACAGGGGCTAATTTCCAGACCATGCATGCCCGAGGACATTGGAAAAAAAGATGGACAAGAGTCTCCAACGATTCTCCACACATCTTACAAGTGGGATCCAATTTCATGCCTCTACGAAGTAGCTGATCTGCTGTGGGGAGAATATTATTCACACACCTCCAGATAAAATGGCGAATTTTCCCTTTAGCCTCCAACTTCCAAGTCCGATTCCACATTTTTTGAGTGGCCTGTGCACCATCACTTGATTCTGGGTAGTCCGACTCACATTTTTTCCGAAGACAGAGCTGTTTATAAGCCGAGCGGACTGAGTACAATCCCTTCTTTTCAAAGTGCCAAAACCACCTATCTCTGCTTCCATTTTGACAAATAGGTGTCTGCAAAATAATGTTAGCATCATCCAAAACAAAAGTTTGCAACACAAGTGCATGATTCCATTCAGTACCAGTATCATTCATAAGTTCCCTAGCCCACATTCCCTGGAAATTAGAATTTAAAGACAAGACAGGTTTGAAGGAAGGCAATTTAGGGATCCAAGGAGACTCAACCACACGAATAGATTTTCCGTCCCCCACCTTATACCTAAGACCCATAACCAAGGTTGGTTTAGCTTTGTACCAACTTTTCCAAAGCCAAGAATCAGAGTTTTTGACACTAGAACCCAACAAACCCCCAGTGGGGTAGTATTTTGCTTTTATGACTTTGCTCAGTAAAGAATTAGGGTGACAAAGCAATCTCCAGAGTTGCTTGGCAAGGAGTGCATCATTGAAAAGAGAAAGGTCTTGGAAGCCCAACCCCCCCAGAGATTTAGGAAGAATCAGTTTTTCCCAAGCGGCCCAATGAATTTTGTTAATATCCTGATTTCCCCCCCACCAGAATTTGGCTGTGGCTCTGCAGATATCATGGCAGGTGGCTAAAGGAAGCTTAAAACAAGACATGACAAAATTGGGTAAGGCATTGATCACTGCTTTGATAAGAACCTCTCTACCCGCAGGAGAAAGAAACAGATTAAACCAACCAGACACTCTTTTTTTCACATTCTCCACCACATAAATAAAAACCTCCCTCTTAGATCTACCAATGACAAAAGGTAATCCTAAATACTTAGCACATCTCTGATCAGCAATCCCATGAAGAATACTACAAATCTCAGATTTTACAGAAGCAGGAGTATTTTTACTAAAGACCACAGAGGACTTATCAAGGTTAACCAATTGACCCGAAACTTTACAATATCTAACCAAGATTTGGTTAAAAATACGAGCTTGCTGCGGAGATGCTTCACAAAAAACAATAGAGTCGTCAGCGAAAAATAAATGTGTAATAACAGGACACCCTCTACAGATTTTGAGACCCTTAAAGAGAGACTGACATTCAACCTGTTTTATGAGGTTAGAAAAAACTTCGGACAGAATGATAAAAAGGTAAGGTGAGAGGGGATCACCTTGCCTAATACCACGAGATGGGATGACATAACCAGACACATGACCATTGATATTAAAAGAGAAAGAAGATGAGCTGATGCAAACAAAAATCCAATGAACAAAAATCCAATCAAAGCCCATTTTACTAAGAACAGCAGACAAGAAATTCCATTCCACTCTATCATACGCTTTAGACATGTCAAGTTTCAGTGCCATGAATGTATTTTTACTCTTTACGATGCTATTTAAGAAATGCATACATTCATGAGTGATAGCAATATTATCAATGATTTGCCTTCCTGGAATGAAGGCAGATTGAGTATCACTAATGCACACATGGAGAACAGGCTTAAGTCTATTAGCGAGAATTTTAGAAATAATCTTGTACACAACGTTACAGAGGCTAATAGGTCTATAATGAGCAATTGAAGTAGGATTTTTAATTTTTGGAATCAAAGTAACAACAGTGTGATTCAGGTTTCTAAGCATCTTATGGGAACTGAAAAAGTTTTGAACAGCAGTGCAAATATTCTCAGAGATAAGGGGCCAGAAATGCTGAAAAAATAAAGGGCTCATACCATCCAAGCCAGGGGCTTTGTTGGGGCTGAATTCGAACAAGGCATTTTTAATTTCCTGTTCCTCAACTCTCCTGGTGAGGTGTTGATTCATTGACCCAGAAATTGACTTCGGAATTCCCTCCAAAACAGCCTCAACATCAGCATTGGGATTAGAAGAGCGAAAGAGATGAGAGTAATATTCTGAAATTTCAGCTTCAATGCTTTCAGAAGACTCACACACCGTACCATCAGCTTTAAGAAGTTTCTCAATGCAATTGCTTTTTCTTCTTTGAATCGTGTAGGCATGAAAGAAACGAGAATTTTTATCTCCTGCTTGAAGCCAAGTGAGTCTAGATTTTTGTCTCCAAAAGATTTCTTCATCTTTATACGCTTTGTCGAGGACAGACTTTAGAGAGATCCAATCATTCCAATTCTTAGATCCCCCCTGTTGTTTGAGTTCAGAAAGTCTTTCTTTGCAATGTTTTATGACTTTCGACGAATTCGTCTTTTTGCCTTTACTCCACTGAAGGAGAGCGACCCTGCAGTTCGCAATTTTTTTCTGGATTTGGAATAACGGGGTACCAAGTACGGTTTCCTTCCATGCCTTTTCCACAGCCTGATCAAATCCATCCATATTCAGCCATCTTTGGTCAAAAAAGAAGCGTTTCTTTGCTTTTATCGAATCCGGATTCGTGTCCAAAACCAACATGCAATGGTCAGAGGAGTGCATATCCACATGAAGAACAACAGCTGCTGAAACTTCAAGCATCCAATTCGGGGACCCAAAAATTCTATCAAGCCTTTCTTCTACGAAGCCCTCTCCCTCTCTATTATTAGCCCACGTAAAAAGGTGACCCCTAAAAGGGATCTCCCCCATACCAAGATTATCCACAAAATTCCTGAAATTCTGAAAGCTGATTTGGGATCGGATTCTTCCCCCCTTTTTTTCCTCCAGGCAAAGCAGGTCATTCAAATCCCCCCCAAGAAACCAGAGTTTTCCCCACTTTTGGCTAGCCTCTTCCAGTAATTTCCATTGGTGGTTTCTGGTAATGTCATTCGTGCTTGCGTAAACAAAGATAGCCCAACAACGACCAATTTCACCCGGGATTTCAAATTCAACCTCAACACAAAAATCAGAGCACACAGTACTAAAAATTATCACCTTACTAGACCAACAAACAAATAAACCACCACTCAAACCCAACGGTTCAACACACAACCATCTGTTATCCAGCTTCAATTTTTTGCATACAGTATTAATGAAATTTTCCTTCTTTTTGGTTTCAGAGATAAAAACCAAATCAGGGAAGTGGAGCCTAAGGGCTTCCTTGAGTTGGGAAACTGTAGAGGGTCCTCCCAAACCTCTACAATTCCACACACATACTCTCATTGATGGGGTTGGGCCCACTCAAGGCTGGCCACCTCCACCTGTTCATCAGTAATCATATCAAGAACTTCTCCTTCTGAGGGTCTGTGTTTCTTCAAACTCCCCTGATTTTGCTCATCTTGAATATCCAAAGTTCCAACAGATCTTTTGGATCCACTGCCCTGGGGTCCCCTTGATTCAGAGAGGTCCATTGCCACTGATTCCATAATCTCTTTGCCTTCCCTTTTAACACTCGTTCTCCTCGTTCTAGGTTCCTTTTTCTTATTGTTATTGTTCTTACTAGTAAAAGGCTGGATTTCTTTAAGGGGTGTTCTCTTGGAATTCATCAAAACCGTGACCTCCACCATCCCAGCTTCATTTAGGACACCCTCATTCTCCTTATTGCTATCAATTTTAACAAGTTTATGCGTCTGACTTTTTCTTGGAGAGTTCTTGCTTGTACCAGGGTCAGTGGGGGGATTTTGGTGAGATGTGGTAACCCAGCCTTCTCCCAGGTGTTTCGTCATTACTAATGGTTCGGGATTTTTCCCCAAGGGGTTCTGGGGGAGTCCCTCACTATTAATATTGGGTACCTCCTTGGTAGCAATAGCATTTTGGTGATCTTGAGGGGACACTTGGATCAAATCAGGGCTCTTATTTACATTCTCTTTCACCAAGTTCACACTAGGGTTCAAAGGAGGTGTAGTCCTCGCAGGTTTTGCCGCATACCTGCCGGAGTTAAATTCCGCCGCCCGCATCCAATCTCCGAACTCACCCTCTTTCAAACAGTCATTTTTCAGATCATCTTTTCTTGCTTGGCATCCTTTTTCGGCATGACCGACCAACCCACAGTAAAAGCAGAAGCCTTGAAGATTTTCGTAGCGGAAATCGACCCAACATGTCTCCCCTCCTAACTTTATCTTGGTGCCTCTAAGCAGGGGTTTTGCCAGATTAATTTCGGCGAGAATCTTAATATGTCTGCCTCTCACACTCCCTGTTTCTGGGATTATAATGTCCGATAATTTTCCAAACTTTTGCCCAATCTTTCTTCCAGTATCCACACAAATCCAATGGTATGGAAGATTCCAAACTTGTATCCAAATCTCCACACCACTGTGTTGATCCAGATTTGTCACTATTTCCTTGCTCCATTCACGAAGAATGAGGTATTGGTTATCAAAGGTCCAAGATTTACCCGATAGAACACGGTCCTTGTCCGCCTGCGACCTAAAAACAAACTGAAATCGGTTCTGCCCTATTTCTCTCGTAGAGAAAGCTTCCTTTGTTTGCCAAATACTGGTTACGGTACTCCGCAATCCCGAGAAATTTACCTTTTTCTCTCCAAATACTTTTCCAAACAGGCTTCGATTACATTCTTCTTTACTTATAGTGACGTCGGTCTCCTCAAGAGCCACCTCAGCTTGTTCCTCAGTCGTGAGGGAGAATTTATTGAGTTTGTCAACTATGTCCTGTTCCATTGAGGAGATAATTTCTCGGCCGTTAGATCTGGGTCAATGAATCGACACCTCAACCACCTGAGATAAAGGAAACAGAAAAAAGACAAAAAAGCCCTAAGGCAAAGGTTAGAGAGGACAAGAACAAACCAGGTTAGAAGCAAAAAAATATAAAAGATGCAAGGGTTGAGGAAAAAGAGGGTCAAAACATGGAAAAATAAATGATGGTATTAATGGAGCCTCAAAGTCAAAAGTGGAAACTGAATGTCCATAGTGGAAATGCAATACATTTTAAACATAGCAAAAAACATGAGTAACTATTCCATTAAGGCACCAAACTTGACACATGTCTACAGATAAGCAGAGAAGGTAAGAATCAAACAAAACAAAGACACAACAAGGACAACCAAGAGAAAACACAAAGACAAACCAAAGAGAAGAGAAGAGCGGCGGACACAAGGAAACCTCCACACAAGTGGAACTAGGGTTTTTCTCTAGAGAGAGAAAATAATCCACTCCTAAAGGAGACTTTTTGCACATGTGGGATTAAACGTAGGACATCCAACGTCTCAAATTCGATTTCGACCTTTGGTCACCAAAGTTTGGATAATTTGCCAAAAAAATGCATGTGCCCACATTTATTCGGCTAAACGCACGGATATGGAAACCAATTTTGCTTATGTGGGCTCCTTGAGTGAGTCATCTTCTTTTTTTTTTTTTTTTTTTTTTTTGAAGTTTTTGTCTTAATCAATATGCCAACTCACTTAAAGAATGTCCATATAAGCGAAGAATGTCCATATAAGCGGCGGCTTCCATATAAGCGGGTTTGGCGGAAATATGAACACGTGGATTTTTCGGCAAACTCTTCAATTTTCGCGACCAAAAAGACAAACGAGAATCTTTAACATTACGGGACCTTTACGCAAATCGTGATTTCTATGAGACCATTATTGCCAACCCCCTACAACTACACAATCAAAATTGTAACTACCCGTATAATCTATTTTCTAAGCTCAGCGCATGGCCTTTTATCTTCTAAGAACCATAATATGCAATATCAACAAAATATACTTGGAAACAGGATAATCAAAACTTGAAATATGATAACAATGATTTATCCCAAATTCGGAGAATCATTGCGGCTTAGAAATTTATCAACTTCGGTTGAAATTAAGTTTCGAGCATTTCTATAATAGTACAACTTTGGCTAGTTCGGTTGAGTTGAATCCCAAGTCTCCGAGACTCATTTTTCCATGATAGACATCGAGAAGGCGAGAACGTTCTCATACGTTCCAACAAACTTCTCCGAGAAACTCTTATCGGTCATTACAAGTAAAGTAACAAGCCTATATGATTTCTTTATCAAACCCTTTACCACCAAGAGTTTAACAACTCGACATCTTGGCATGATTCTCTTCTCCAAATCGTAGAGAAGGGTCGTTGGGTACCGAGCGATAGTTTTTGGCGGGCAATTCATCTCATTCACCAAGAACTCCATTATAGACATTATCTTCTTCTCCGATAAGCTCATGCATATCGGATGAATTGAAAATGCCATACGAATATCGATTCGACCAACCCCATCTGCCATATACTTCTTTCTTGTATTCCCAAGTCGACTTACTCGTACCATGGAGCACTTGGAGTGCCTGGACAAACATCAATTTGGAAATGTCTATTCCCAATTCAATAACGCTGTCGACTAGCTTAATAAACTCGTCACTTCTCATAATCAGAGGTCTTGGATGATTAACCACCAAATACGATATATTGGACTCGCTCACTCCATACTTCCTCAAGATTGCAACGTTAGGAGCTAATCGCGGTAGCAAAATCTGTACAAAATGTGCTGCTGAACGCTTAAATACATTAAAAACTTTCTCATCCTTTTGCAACAAGTTCTTGAGATAGTTGTAAAAAGGGATGATGCGTTTTTCAAGGCTACATCTCAGAATAGTCGGGTTCGTAGAAACCATCTGTGCTAGAACAGGAGCCGGCATGCCAATTGACTGGAAAAACCGAATTTTGGGCAAGACGGTTTTTCAGGGTGTGCAAGAAGTATAGTGGGACCTAGTGACCATTTTCGCGATATGGGCATCGCTCAATCCGTGATTTCTGAGAATGGTCAATAGCAAATCTGGTTTTTCAGGGGATTTCAGGCTTACTTTATTGGATGCAACATTAGCAGCTTCTGGAGACAAACCGCAAGAGTTTATCAGGTAAGCTAAAGTGAGAGACTTTTGTTGATCACTAGTAAGGGTCTCAGGTGATTCAGATTTCAGTGGAGAGAATAATCTGATTATTAAAGATGCATTGTGCGGTAATTGCATAAATCTTGGTGGGCTACCAAAAACCCTAACATTTGAAGCTGTGATGATCAGTTGCTTTTTGCACAAAAAATTGAACATGGGTTTGAATCTTTTTATCAAATGGGTGGTGGGCGACGAAGAAAACACATTAAACTATCGGTATTATCGATCGTGATGTGATAATGTCGTACAAGATTGTTCAAGTTTCATGGTATATCAGCAAGAAATTACAGTCTCGCGATGAAACAACATCAGATAATCCAAAACAACATCAATTGTACCTGTGAAATTTGGGATGAGGAAGGAACAGACAGAGCCCAGCTGAAAAATCTGCAGATTTCAAACTCTTAAACCCTATTTCCTCAATTGGTGGGGCGCTCCTATTTGAATTTTCTTCAGGTGAAATAATATAATTTTTTTGTAGCCATCGAACTTTCTGTTCAATGTTAAATTGGCCCCCAGACTTTCACATAATGAAAGGTAACCCCCCTTTGCACAATGGAATGTTTGTTTCAATTTGAAGTTTGAAGCAACAGGAGATGCTCTTAGCAAGAAAAGAAATTTCTAATAAAGTTAAGTAAGAAAATGAAAATTTGTTTTCGAATATCATATAGATTGTTTAATTAGAGCACATCTCTTGTAAGACGATCATACGGTGCGACGGATTGCACTTTTAGTGGGAAAAGTGATACATTATCTGAATACAATTAATTTTAGTGTATTCAGATAAGGTATCACTTTTTACACTAAACATATCACCCATCGCAAAAAAATTATTACTTTTTATACTAAAAGTAAAAGATAAGTTGGTCATTTTGTATGCTCATTAAGGCTCTAAAGCTAGAAAGCCCACGAAGACCCATTTATTTGCCTATAAATATCATTGATCCTCATTGTTAAAAGGTACTGGTAGCGACTCATTTACCAATTCGCGTTCGCGGAAGATTAATTAAATGGAATGATGTCACATAAAATATAATATATATTTAACTATTTTTTGAAAGAATGAAGCAAGAATAAAATATTTTGGAAAATGTGGAAACAAATATCTTGAAGGTTAGCCAACTTGTGTTTGGATGCTAAATAGCAGCATATGTTAGACACTTAGACTGTTATTAAAGGTGAAGTAAAAAATATCAGTTTCCTCAAGTGGTCTAAAATTATTTTCCAAGGAAATTGGCAAAAATATTTAATCAATGTGAAACATCTAAAAATAATGAAACTTCAGTTATTGAGTAAAACAAGAGGATAATAAAAAAAAACTAAAAATTGGGTTCGAACTAACTACTAAAAAATCAGAAGTTCTTGAAAATTGCAAAAAATTAATTGAGATTTGATTATGTCTTTCATTTTCTCTTTCATATGCAAAAACTACTTCAAAAACCCCTAACATTTATAAAAATATTATAGTTATCCATTAAATTTAAGATAAGATCAAACTTGATGTGTTTTTATTTTTATTTATACAATATTTTTAGAGTTTTTTAATTAGCCCAAACATCGGGTGTTTATTGTAATTATCGCTATAACAAATATTGAGGAGGGAATTTGAGTTTATAATAAAAAATGATGAAGAATAACTTCATGATTTTGCAATAAATACATAATTAAATTTTTAAAATTTGAGTAGTCTCTTCCTTAAAACTTATTTTGTATATAATAATTTATAAGGTTCCTACAAGAATCCTAATTTTTTTCACCCACCCTAAAGAAAATTAAATAAATAAAAAAGTAAAAAGAAAATTGGCAATGACGCCGAGTAGTGCAGTCCTAGAGACAATAATCCATTTTTTTTTTTTCTACCAGGGTTAGCCCACCACCCGCCACCACAAACAATTATGGGGTGGAGGTCGGGCTCAAATCCCCGCTCCATTAAATTGTTTGTGGGGTGGAAGTAAATGGGTTCATATCCCTCTCCATCAAATTGCTCCCGGCATATGCGAATTGAAGATTTGGTGGGAACTCATCTTGAATAGCATCCGTGTGGGTTCGATTCGGGGAGAGATCGTTATTAGTAGATTGGGGGTCGAACATAATTGTTCTCTTTACTGCGGTTTACCTTGGCGGCAAAGGAATGCGGAAATTGTCCTCGCCGGCGTAGTCGGACGTGGCGCAGGAAGGCGAGTTATAAAAAAAAAAAAAAAAAAAAGTAATCCATTTTTCTTCTTTTCATCTCTTTTTTTATCCGACTTCAAAAGTTTCAGCTAACTTCGTAAAATTCAGCAGAAGTGGTGTAGTGGTGATGCATTGAGAAATAAAAGGGGATATTATATTACTCATCATCAAGTTTCTGTAACTCAACAATGGATATCCGGAGAGTTTGGACATTAATTTGCATATGTGCAGCTATATTGATGTTTCTAAGCAGCCCAGTTAGAGTAACAGCAGGTGACATAGTTCATGATGACGATTTGGCTCCTAAGAAGCCTGGGTGTGAGAATGATTTTGTTTTGGTAATTTTTAGGTTTACTTTCATTTCTAGCCGACCCATTAACAATATTTTGTGATTTCTCCATTTTTCATTATTTGCGATATATAGCTTGCATGTTGTTATTGAGCTAAATTGGATGATGAATTGTTCATTCTAATGAAATTGTCTCTTTGGAATTTACAATTGTCTTTTACGAATATAGTTTTTGTTTACATTTGGGTTTATGATGTGTTTTGTACACTGATAAATGTCTTCTGGAGCCACAAGCCATTTATGATTTCTTAAAACTTTGCTTGCGTTATTTCTTAGTTCAACGGTGGGGATCTATCCATCTTTTGCTTTCGTCACTAATGAGATGGTTTTGTTTCTCGTTACCTCTTAATACATGCCAGACTTTGTTTATACCCGTAGTCGGTTTTCTACATCTTCTTCCAGTTGTAGGATAAGGGGTTTGGGCTTTCTCTACAGTTGGATCTTCCATTTAGTTGTACTTTTTCTTCTTTCAGTGGTATATAATTAGAGATCTGGTGAAACATTTTTGGGGAGTTGACTCTTAACTATATAAGTTGTTTTTCTTTGATTTTGTTTCAATATACCAAGGTCCCCTTTACAAATGTCTCATTTGCTGTTTCCCAGTATTCAGTATCATTAATGTGGGCAGCTATCGGATGGGGTTATTGTGTTCACTGATCTGAAAAGACATTTTAGATCCTGTTGGAGGTCATTCGAAAAAGTTGCCTTTTTTTTTTTTTTCCTCGGTTAATCTTGGCACTCTAACTTAGACATAATGTTAATTGCTGCATAATCTAATGAAATATTATTTGAAAGTAGGTGCAATGTTGAAGTCTGTTCATTATAGCAGTGCCGGGACCGGAAGTGGCTTCCTTTAACTCACTTATAGTTCAGTTGGAGCTAAAAGCATGAATAATTGCTTACGTGCAGAAACACTGCCTTTTGCTAGTCTTTTCTGATATTCTTTGCGTTTCTTTTTAATTGCACTTCTTGTTTCTCTGTTAGGTAAAACTTCAAACTTGGGTTGATGGCGTAGAGGACAAGGAATTTGTTGGTGTTGGTGCTAGATTTGGCTCTACCATAGTATCAAAAGAGAAAAATGCACACCAATCCCGCCTCGCTCTCTCTAACCCTCGGGATTGCTGCAGTCCTCTTAAGAAAAAGGTCACTCTCTTTGTTCCTGCTTAGGTGTTCTTATTAGCTATTTTTAATTTAACGGAATTGTTATGTCTCATATGCTAATTGTGGGTTTCCTTTTCTTTTTTGATTCTTTTAGTTTGCTGGAGATGTTATAATGGTCAGCCGAGGCCACTGCAAATTCACCGCCAAGGCAAATTTTGCCGAAGCTGCTGGTGCTTCAGCGGTCCTCATTATAAATAACGAGAAAGGTAATGTCTTTTTTACACTTTAATGACCACATTTTCAATCTCTTATTCTATTTTAAGCTCTAAAGATTTGGGTACATGAAACTGTTCAAATGTGCTCTTCTTCCCTATTCAATTGAGAATTTGTTGCATAGGGTAAATTGTGAAGGTTTAAGACCTTGGGCCATGGCCCATGGGGCATATGCCTTGGGTGGGAATGGAGTGAGTGTAAGGAGTGTCTACATGTTTGCATTGATGCTATGGCAGTACATGCCTACATGGTTGAGCTAAGAGATTCATGCAATTATAAGGCAATGGTTTCATGTGCAGGATACTGTGAATTATCAACGCCGAGAGCCTAATATCACTTATCAGATTTAACTATCAGATTCTTGATGATATATTATTTATCTCATGTTTTGCCTCCAATACTTTGATTAATATTGTGTGGCATCTTATGTAGATATTATTGGGTTCACTAGAAATTGGGATGCTAAACGCAACGGTAACTTAAAATTTTACAATAATAAAAATTATTGTTAAACTAAAACATTCCATTACTATAGCGATAAGATCAGTTATGCGAATGTTAATTCTTTCAAATGAGGTATAATAATACATACCTCCAAGCTTCCGGTTGATGAAGATGTTATGAAACGATTCAAATCGTTATCTCTCCACGATCTCCAAATTTTTAGTTGATGAAGATGTTAGGAAACGATTCAAATTGTTGTCTCTCCACGATATATCCAAGATACCCCTTCCTTGAAAAGATTCACCAAAGGGCTCCAAGTGTATCCCCTCTAAGTTTATCCACACATTGGCTATTCACTAGTTTCACACTTATGCTAGTAAGCTAATGAAATTATTATTCTTACAAGAGAATACAATAATGAGAAACAACCCACACAAACAATTTGTGTGTTTGATGAATTGTTCTTGATTCAAGAATGAAAAAGAACACACATACAATATAAAGAACAAAACATGAAGATTTATGAAGAGAGATCTCAACCTATAGCATTCTTGAAGATAAGATTTTTACACCAACATTGTAAGTCTTCCAAGAAGTGTTATTTATAGATCAAGAAAGAATCTTTCCTTATACATATATATAATGTACCTCCATACATTAATACATATATAACACTTAAACTAATATGTCTTTCAAACTTTACACACAAGATGAGAATAAAGCTTAAGCTTTATTTAAAGACATCAATTATAGCAATAACTAATCTCATGTGTAAAGAGCATCAATCATGCCAAAAGACATTAGCATTAAGGTCCACATGTTGGTTGATATCATCTTTGAAGCGACACACTTACATGTGTCATCTATACACACATATATATCATATATATAAGTTTGTAGAGATTTGCCACTAGTATATAATTAAATATATCATCATATAGTATATATACATTTTCAAAGATAATTATTTTGGGCTCTCATGGGCTCAAATTCCTTTAATGGACATCTCTCTTATATCCATTCTATTGGGCATATCATATTAATTATGGATCAATATATTTCTTCATAAGTCTATTGAATTCAAAATTCAATGAACCCGATTTTGTTGTTTTATTTGGGCTCCTAACTACTTTAGGTCCAAACTATTGATCCAATTATTCTAGTCTTGAATTATTCATCATCAAAAATTAATCATATTAATTTGTTTAATCATATTAATTTGTTTAATTCAACTATTGAATTAATTCTCATGTAAGAAGTGAATTTGTGCAAGTAAGTGTGTGAACCCTTATCTTCACCAATAGACTAGTAGTAGGCTCATAACTATTATGATTTATTTGAACAATTTATATACGTTCTAATTAATTAATCTGATTAATTAATATATCTTAGAATCAACTCCTTAATTCTAAGAACCTACAAATCATGGTTGGTGTCTCGAACACGTCATGAAGACCTAGATATAGGTGATGTGGTGATGAACCTTTCCAATACGAATACCGTGCAAGCCCTGGTCCTTCCATCTACTAATCTCCGATTGAGTCCAAGGATGGATTATAGTGGAAATCCTTATTAACTCAATACTATGAAGTCATTTCAAATATCTCGATTCATTGATGTTAATCTAGAAACCCTTTCCTAATTAACCATCTCTACCATGGCCATGGATTTCTTCAATCAAGTATTATGAATGCATAGGAGATTCCCCTATTTCTAATAAATAGATGACGGATCTTTTGTGGTCATACATCAACCTTCATAGACAAAGATAATATACCCAAAATATTTTCTTTATGATTGTCATGCCATCATAAAATAAATCGAAGTATATTATGGCAACTATAAGATTACTATGATGCCTCAAGTCTAAGGACTATATCATGCACTATCGTAATGTTTGGGAATTTATATTCGACAATAATATTTCCTTAGAAAATTGTCGACGGGTAGTTCAAGATACCTATTCTCAAACAAGCACCTGTATATGTACTAGTGTCACTACACCGATTTTTATGGAATGAAACATCTTCCTTCCGAACATGCATCATATACGCAAGTCTTGTTGAGCTAGTTAATGTCATGTCTTAATAAACCCTCGACTTGGAACAATTTTAAGACCAAGACCATAGAAAAATATTCCATGATTGCCATCCAATGCACAATCATGTTCCGTAGTCATATATGGTCTAAGGACTTCATCCTCGGTTAAATATAAGTCAAGGTGAAGAATGACCTTTACAATTGATATTAATTGAATTAAGATCGTCCATACAAATAGTTTTGTAGACAATCCATTCGCAGGGCACTATTCTAATAGATACTACAAATGTAGTGACTAAAATAAGTTTATTGGGACATGGATTTAGTGTGTGAATAATTCTTACAACCGCTAAAAGATTGCATACCATCTAGAGGACATTATGGTATAATAGTGGTTTCATAATGATTTGCTGCTTTCCGTTATGCTCCATACCAGATTGTTGCTTTCTTTTCAGATTTCTGCTATATGTAATGCCAATCAATCCTTAACTCTGCAGAACTTTACAAGATGGTTTGTGAGCCTGGTGACACTGATCTAGATATACATATTCCTGCTATCATGATCCCCCAAGATGCTGGTTTTACATTGGAAAAAATGCTATCAAATGGTTCATCAGGTGAGATCTTGTTTGCTGTGTGCCAGTGTGGTTACCAATTATGTGGGAGGAACATGTGTTCTTATATTTGTTGCTAGAGTGATGTCCTGCTTGGTTTCTAACCAAAGCCGTAGATATCATCATTCAGCATGCTTTATCCATCCAGGGCATGATCTCCGTGCATGATCTCTGTAGGAGCTTTTTGATAACGGTGAAGGGGAATAGGGATGGGAATCTGAGAAATTGTTTTTGGTGTTCTAGCCATGCTTAAATAACACTTGGCTGAAAAACCAAATCTCTTTCTTCTTCATGTTGGCAATATGTATCATCTTTTGGTTGCTTTAATAACATAGAACATTTCTGGAGTCTTATCTGCCAAAACTAGTGGTGCAACATTTTCAATTTCCTGATAGTTTCAAGGACTTCTAACATTCTTCCCCTTTCTTGTTCCTTTATGATGTCGTATACTAAAAGCTCTACCCTTTGATAGTATCTGTGCAGTTGTACTCTCCAAGGAGGCCGGTGGTTGATATAGCCGAGATTTTCTTTGGTTAATGGCAGTCAGTACCATTTTGTGCGCCTCTTACTGGTCTGCATGGAGTGCAAGAGAAGCAGCCATAGAGCAAGATAAGTTATTGAAGGTTTGGCTGCTTTTCGTTGTTGTATCTTGGCGATCACTTGCTTTGGTAGTAAAACTTTTACACTTCACTGCCTGTATATGAAATATTTTCTTTCCATAGGATGCTACATATGAACTTCCGGACATTAAAAGTACTGGTGGAAGCAGTGTGATGGATATCAGCACGACATCTGCAGTCTTATTTGTCGTCGTTGCTTCATGCTTCTTGATCCTTATATACAAACTTATGTCATCATGGTTCATTGAACTATTGGTGGTTCTCTTCTGTATTGGTGGTGTAGAGGTGCGAAATCATTTTTTTTTTAATTTATGCTGTATATACCTGCAATAATTTTCTTAATCTGTGTCTAAAAAAATGAACCTTATGGCTCTGTAGCAGTGATGAAAACTTTCGGGACTGTACTTGATCAGTCTGTGTTGAAGATCTTCCTGATTTTCTGGCTTTTCTTTTTCCTTCTTGCAGGGCTTGCAAACTTGCTTAGTTGCCTTACTATCAAGGTATAGTACTTGTGTTCTTGATATAATCACTGATCTAGAAATCACCAAATTGCACAAG
This sequence comes from Rehmannia glutinosa, assembly GCA_016081115.2. Classification (NCBI taxonomy): domain Eukaryota; kingdom Viridiplantae; phylum Streptophyta; class Magnoliopsida; order Lamiales; family Orobanchaceae; genus Rehmannia; species Rehmannia glutinosa. The sequence continues at coordinate 45,230 of JABTTQ020000837.1, read as the reverse complement.
CTTCCATAGTTCCATGCAGCAGAAATCAGCTATGCAATTTTCTGTCGATTCTAGATAATCATGGGTAGCTTAAGGGGATATTTGGAAACCCATTCCAAATGGGCTTTTAGGTATAAAAGTCCATTTGTCGAAAAAAAAATATGTTTGGTACTTATTTTTAAATCGACTTTTAAAAAAGTGACTTATTCTAGAATTCCAGTTTGGAGAAGTGCAAATTGGTGACTTTTGGAATTCTTTTCTACCACTTCTACCAAATGGGCATTAAAATGTGATTTTACAAAACATTTTACATTATACATAAGCACTTTTGAAAAGTCCATATTAGAAAAGTCCATTTTATGAAGGGACTTTCATTCCAAAAGTGCTTCAAGACATGCACTAAGACATTAGCAGAATCTGTAATTGAATTCTTGTTTGTCTGTTGCTGCCCAAACCAACAATACTCCTGTGAAAGAAACTATCAAACAAAAGATAAAGTGAATATATCTCAAGCTAGAATCAAGTATTATCTGTAGTAGTTTATGTATTTGATTTGAAAATAGCAATTATAAATTTCTCAGATGGTTCAAGCAAGCTGGAGAGTCGTTTATTAAAGTGCCGGTTCTGGGGGCTATCTCATACCTTACTTTGGCTGTTGCTCCATTCTGCATTACTCTTGCTGTGGTTTGGGCTGTGTACAGAGATACCTATTTTGGATGGATTGGTCAAGATATACTTGTAAGTTTTATCATCATTAAGTTTGAAATTCGATCCTCTCAACTCAACCCCTTACTTCACCCCACTGGGGGGAGGGGCGGACTACAATATCAATATCCTAGAGTCTCCATAATTGAAATGGACTAATGGACCTACTGGAGTCTTGAAAGGTTTATCTAGTTTAATGTTTCTTCGCTTGATGCCCTTACTAGTTTTACTGTATCGGTGGCAACTGAGGGGTTTTATTTTAAGAAAATGAAGAAAACAAGAATAAACTTAATCTGGTGGTATGTCTTATTATATAAGATAAATCAAAATCATTACTCACTATTGGTCTTAATCTTTTTGCCGCTTATTCATATGGGTATGACTTTTGAGTAAAGAAGCATGTTTAAGGATTTCTGCGAAAAATATTATACTCGAAACCTTATGATTTCATTACTGATCAGAGGTAAAGCTCTATGGTTTCTCTTGATCATTTTGTTTCTTAATTCCTTCCACATCTCATAACTGGTTATTTGAATAATATGATACAAAACTGGAGGAACTATAAAAAGTGTAACCTCAGTTTGAATATAAACAGTGTAACCTCAGTTTGAATGCACTCTTGAGTGCAAATACTAGTTGACACAAAAAGGATTAATGGTCTCCTGAGAACAAGTAAGAACAGGAATCTCATATGTAATTTATTGGATCGAAAAAGATGATGGGTCCTAAAGTATTAATATATGATGTACTGCAACACCATTTCACCAATTTTTTGCCATAACTAAAAACAAAGTGAGCCTGTTGCCACCGCTTTATATTTTCCAAGAATATACTCACGTATCAAAAACAATCACGGGCCTTGTTGGATCTTCTAAACTTTTCTGGCGTAAACTAATAATCGCCTTGCTATGTCATCATTGAGAATAGATGCACATTTTCTATGTACAAGAGGTTCATCAACTTATGCATGTAGTTTTATACTAATGTTTCTGACTAATTTCTTTGTACTCTTTCTTATTCAATCAGGGAATTGCACTTATAATTACAGTTCTTCAGATAGTGCGAATTCCTAATCTCAAGGTAATATGATGAAATTTGAGTGTGAAGGCTACATGCCTGCCTAAGGGACAAATTCCTCTTCTATTTCTTGTATCATAGAGGAGCACCTACTGCTACTAGCCTACTACATATATATAAATATGAGTTCCCTGAGATATGTTTTCAGATATTGAATTCTTCAAAATGATTTTCATGCTCCAGGAGCACACTCTATTTCTTGTACATACGTGCGAGTATATGAATATTTCTGCTATGTGCATTTCTTTCTTCCACTCTTTTCATTTTTCTCGTGCAACTTATCCGTCACTAAAATTATTGTTTTTTTTTTTTTTTTTATGTGCGTGTATTTGGTTTTGGGGGAGGGGGCTGCAATTATCAGAAATTTATCCAAGATATAACTTTCTTTTCTCACTGTTTCTTGACGTGTTTGGGTTTGGGCGAAGTTTTTTTGTAAGTGCTCTTCTCTATCCTCAAGTTCTGAGAATTCGTATCATAAAATATTCTATTATTGTCAATGCTTGAGTATTGACTGCTCTGGGTAGGTAGAAGTACAAAATGGTTGTCATCATTTCTACATAATAAGCATCAACAAGAATGCTTATTAATGCTTACATCAGTCAGACTATGCCACAAGAATGGGCTGAATGAGGAGAAAAAATGTTTAGGGAAAGGTCTAGTGATTGGAAAAATGTTATCGAGGAACTCATGATTCTTTCCTTAAACATGAGAGGGAGACATGTCTCAGATAATTTGCATTTATTTAAAATTTTACGTACAAAAATACGCACATAACACTGCTAAAATACATAAACGTGGGTAACCGAAAGCCAACCAATTGATTTCACCGTGACATTTCGTAACAAAATTCCTTGACGAAATTCAACACTTGACATTTGCTTATTGTGTTTGGGTGCCATCAAACCTTTTACTTTTGTTCTAACTTATTTTGTTAATTTCAACTTTGGCTAGTTTCTTGCTCTGTAAGACTTGAAAAAGCAGCATCACGAGGATCCATTATCACATCAAGCAAATTACCCATTCTCTTTGTTAACCTCTATATCTGAACCAATTTCTCTCTTAATGGAGGGTCACTCACAATGTAGATTTCAGTCGGGGATATTTCCGCACAAAATAGAAAACGTTGTTATGGTTCTGTTGTATGACTTTGCCATAACATCACTTGGTTTGTCTTTCTCAGGTGGGTACTGTCCTTCTAATCTGTGCTTTCATCTACGACAACTTTTGGGTGTTTTTTTCTCACAAACTGTTCAAAGAAAGTGTGATGATAGTGGTGGGTAATTATTGAGTTCTCGGAGTATATCAATGTGATGATCCATTTCAAGCAGAAGATTGATTTTGACTCTCAACGTCTTTTTAGGTAGCTCGTGGTGATGGAAGTGGCGAGGATGGTATACCAATGCTTCTGAAGATACCACGCTTGTTTGATCCATGGGGTGGTTACAGCATCATAGGCTTTGGTGATATCCTCTTGCCAGGACTGCTTGTAGCATTTTCACTTAGGTTTGAGTTCTTAGCATTTCTTGTTCATATTGCTTTTTCAAGACATCCCGTGTTGACAACCGGTTTGAATCTAAATGCATAATTGCAATAACTACCCCGGAGGTTTAGCTTAATTATAAAAAATCCAGTTATCTTTCACAATTACTAATACTGAAATACCCCCTTAAAGTATTACAAAACACCTCCTTGAGGTATGTATTTACTTAACAAATACCGCCCTCCTGAGGGTACAATTTGTAATATAGAAACAAATATGAAGGGGTATTTGTACTTTTGAAAGATAGCTGGGTTTTTTTTTTTTTTTTTGGTAATTAGACTGAACCTCAAGGATATTTTATGTAATTATCACTTTAAGAAGCGAAACTACGGATTAGAACTATTCGAAACACTTTGACATATCACTACCGCTCGTATAATTTTCCGCCCAAGGCCCTCAGTGTCGCAAGCCTTAAAAAGTCCTCTTCTCCTATACCTTGTAAGCTATTATTGTATCTATATTACAGGTACGATTTGCTAGCAAATAAGAGTCTGCGAGCTGGATACTTCTTTTGGACAATTGTTGCTTATGGTTTAGGTAAAATATGACACATAAATACATTTGCTTGGCTCAAAAATTGTTAAAACAATTTAACCTTATTTGGTGCCACTTTCGATTTATGACTCTCGCGCACGTGGCAGGTCTTCTTATCACTTACATAGCATTGAACTTGATGGATGGTCATGGCCAACCCGCATTGCTTTACATTGTCCCTTTTACGCTAGGTAATGGTTTGCTTACAATCCGAACAAAACATTATAAAAGTGAAATTCGTTATGTATAAGTATTTATCTGTAAAGATCTTGCTATCTACGATGTAGGGACGTTTTTCGCTAGGGATAAAAAGAGGGGATCTGAAGGTTCTGTGGACGAGAGGGGAACCGAGAAGGATTTGTCCGCATGTTCGTCTTGAATCTACTCAAGAATCACTTTGAGGAAGCATTAGAAATGCTTCGTTCTTGTAAATATTAGCTGATTGTAGTGGTAGCATTTTCTTACAGATGATGTGGGAAACCAGAAATGTTAGTTTCCTTTATCTTGGTAATGCTTGCTAGTTTGGTAATATAGTTTCTAATTTTCTGAAATGCATGCAGAATTAGGGGGCCAAAAAAAAAAGATAGAAGAAAGAAAAAGAAAAGAAAAGAGAATGATGTGGGAATATTTGTAGTTGGACTTTGTGTTAATAGATCTTATTTGGGCTTTAGGGCTTGTATTCTTGTGTATTCTCATTGATGCCCTAATTTTGTAGTACCAAAGTACGAGCTTTATCTCGAAATTAGGTTTCAAAGATTAGTTATTATTGCCTAACATAGGGATCGAGCACTAGCTGAATTAGAAAGGAGTTATTTTCAATTGCACTAGACTAGACTGGAGATAAAAAAAAATTATGGTGAAGATCATTTGTGTGTTTGGGTCCTAAGAAAACATTCAATGGCTTCTTTGGATTTGGAGTAGAAGCTCAGTGATAGTCGATCCAACCACAACTCCAATTAAACAAGATATATTTTATGGTCCTAGGAAAGCATCTATGTCTCCTTCTAGGGTAGAACCTCGATCTTGCTTCCTTCCTGCGGGTATGACCTCGGTGTGATCCGATCCAATCACGACACACATCTTGTGGTTTAACCTAAGTAGCAACATTGAGGGCTTGAACTTCTACCATAGATATAGTCAGCTTGGAAACTAGATTATTAAAAATGTTATTTTTCTTGAGCTGCCACTATGGTTGGATGTAAGCTTAAAAGCTAAATTATAAAAAAAAAAAAAAAAAAAAAAAAAAAAAAAAAAAGTCATTTTCTAACCATAAATAATTTTTAATTGAATAATCCCTTTAATCATGATGGCGCATGCCATGATTGTGACACCTACCCCATTCATAAAAATGCCCCTCAAAATATACTAATAATTAGGGGTGGGCGGAACTTGGAATCGAGACATCAACTGGGATCGATATCCAAATTGAAAAATATCAAATCGAAAATATTCGTTGACTTTTTGACTTTCTCCGAACCGTCCGAAAATTTACATGGTATGGTTAAGGAGATTTTTCAAATATCTCGTCACAGAACTGAACCGTCATCAACCATACCGAACCGTCTCAATGAATATCCGAAAACTAGAACCAGTTTTAAAATAATTTATATATATATATAATATTTTTATCTTATTTATATTTTGATATTGAATTAACTAAACATTCCTTTGAAATTTTAATACTATATAATACTAAAAATAATCAAATTAAAAATATATTTTATCAATATATCAAATGAATAATTGAATATATATTTAATTCACTAATAGTTACAACATATACTCATATTAGTTTATTTAAATGAACCAATAAAAAAAATTATAAAATCATATTTGATTTGTAGAAAATGTTTAAATTTGATGATATTTTACTTATTAAGGATCATAACTAGACTCATCCTCTAATCAAGGAAATTAATTGAATTAAAATTAGTTAAATGATTAGTACATTGCACATAAACTATAGTAATCGCCTAACCAAGAAATTAAGACATTGAGACTATAGGTTTTTGTTCCATATTAGTTTATCAAATTTATTAGTCAATTATATTTTTCCTAAGTCAAGAGTCCATGGCAATGTGCCAAGATTATAGAATATTATTGTGTAATAGAGGCTATTAAATTTGTCATTCGTTGAGATTCTATACTTTTACTACTATTACGAATAACATAATATCTGAAACATATTATGTTAAAATCCAAAAAGAAAAATCAATACTTTTAACTATAAATTAGATAAAATCGATTTAAAAGTTAAATTGATATTAAACTAATATGCAGTATATATATAGTCTATATCATGAAAGAAGATTTATAATTACAATATTAAAAATTTAGCACTTAAATATGAATTAAAGAAATTTTATGCATAAGTCAAATATAAAAATCAAAGAGTTAAACTCATATAGTACTAATAGTTTTAGTATGTAATTTTTAAATTGCACTAAAAAATATTGAAAGTATAAACCGTTAATGATTTTTACATTGGTTTTTCTTTTCACATTTTTGTGTGTTTTATTTGTGAAATATTTGAATATCCATTTACGTGAACCGTCCCCGAACCATCCGTCTTCTTTGTACCATTAGAACCGAATCTCAGAATGCCGTCCGTCACTAACTTTCGGGACGGAGATTTTTTTATGGTTCGATTACGAGATTTAATTTTGGGATCTTGAACTTGAACGATTCGGAGATTTCTAAATCTCTCGGGCCTGACCGGACTGTATACACCCCAACTAATAATATTCCAACCTCATTAACCTAATCTATTTGTTAGTTACGCCATTGGTCGAAGCTTATACCAATAAATGTCATGTCTCTTCACATATTAATATAATAAAGTTTCATTTTGTGGTGAACTATGATTGATTTTCTTTGTTATTTTTTTTAAACTTTTATTTTTTTTATGTTCATATAAATAAAAAGGGTAGGTTAGTCAAATTGGCTTCTAGTCTTAGTCTGCAAAAAGTAGGGTTTGTTCTATCTTCTACCCATGTGGGTGGCCACCCACACGGGTTGATCACCCTTGAATCATCACATACACACACACCCACACGTGGGTGTGTGTTTGATCCAAGCAAGAATACACCCAAGTGGGGTGGCACCCACTTGGGTGGCATAGAAAAATCCGCAAAGTAGTTAATACACTTTTGACACATTTCTATGCCACACAATATTGTAAATAGATAATTGGATGTGGAAATTTTTGGGTTTATTTTTAATTTCTGTGGGTAATAATTTTTGCATTTGTATAATTTCGAGATTACAGAATTTTAATACGTAACAGTTAGATTATATAATTCTAAACGTAATTGTCAAACTTTAACAAACATTACAAAAATGTAAAACTAAACCATGTTGGCATTGAGGCCAAGGGGTGCATGTGAGCATTCCCTTAAATGTGAGTTGTCAAAAATGATAGATTGTGACTATTTTTAAAAATGCAATGACAAGTTGGCATGATACATCAAGCTTAGACATAAGGATCACAGTGACAAAGATTTGGCCCACAAACATTAAAATGAGCTTTGCAGATTAAATGAATTAAATTTAACTGGTTATTATGTCAGAGAATAACATAGGTCATACATTACTAAGTGAGTATCTCTATCTCTATCTCTATCTCTATCTCTATCTCTATCTCTACTACTTAAAAAGTATGAATATTTCTGTCAAAATTTGTGTTGCCTAAAATACCCTTTATTAGGATCAAATTTAATGGTAAAAACGTAATTTAAAATATGGTAAAATAAATAGGACGTAATTAAAAATATAGTACAACAAATAGGACATACAAATCAGTTGAAGAAATAGGAAAAGGCATCACTCCACCACCCAAAAGCAAAAAAAATCTGAAACGTAATATTCATCGAAACAAAAAAAAAAGACAATTGAACCAAAGAGATTCAAAATCAGAAATCGACTGAAAAACACAAGAAGAGTCTGGGAATTGAGTCGTTGCTATGAGTTCTTCTTTCTCCACTCTGTTCACGCGATTGCCGGCTTCGCCTATGTGGATTCAAAGACATAAATCGACTAAAAGGTACAAGAAGAATATGGGACGGATTGAATGGCAACTGGTAGACATTCATGTACTTCGGCGATGAGGGATGATTTTTGTTTAAAATTTGTAGTGATACCTTGAAATTAATTCTGCAGTTACCCAAGTTAAGTCACTATTTTCATTATTTAATTTTTAATATAGTGAAATTGAGTTTGGTTATTGAGTTTTAAAGGGAAAAAAAATAATTTTCTGTTCAATTCCGAAAAGATGCTTATGAGGTTACTGTTGTTGCTCCGCTTTCAAATGGCGATAGGTTTAATTGAATGAATGATAGGAACTGGAGTAGGAAAAGGAGTAGATAATGAGTTTTAGTTATGATCGGGTCAGATTATGTTTCTTGAACATTTTGAGTCTGGTTTTGGTTGAGTTAGATGCATTTTCCTAATGCGAGATTGTAATTGGCAGGGACTGTAGGGGCAAATTTTTCCATGGTGAATACTATGCCTCTAGAAATTTAGGATTTTGAGACATCCTTTGGTGTTAATCTATGAAAGACTGAGAGACAAAGACAAAAGAATACACTAGCTGTGCTCATATTTTTTAATGATCGGATTTCTGTACAGCAGGAGGTACTGATCTTTTTTAGAGTATTCCAGTCTTTTTAGTTTTTCCTTTTGTTTATTGGAATGTTATTTGAAAATAATTCTAGGTTGTGAGCTGATGTTAAGGTGCTGATGATGGTGTTGGAAAATTGTATTGTTAGTTCCTCTTATTTGTGGACTAATATACATGTAAAATGGAATGCACCACTTGTTGAGATAGATTCTTCACCCAGAGTGATATATTATGGTTACAACTTGCCACATCCTTATGATGATGCTCAGGTGAACATAAGAGTGCAGTGCAGACAAAGGGAAAGTTTGTGGAAATTTCCCCACCCCTCCACCCCAACTCCATTTTCTTCAGATAAATAGCAGATACTTTTGTCCTTATCAGAATTTGAAGGTTAACTTTCTTGCTGGAAACTCGGTGCTCATATTGTTACATAGGCATGTTAATCATGATTTTGGGTCTCCATGTTACTTTGTGATGAATATCTTTGAGTATCTTTTACCATCCATTTTCTAATATAATATACATAGATGATGCTCATTGATTAGGTAAAGTTGTACGAGCAGATGTTTAGGAAATTTTTGTTTGTGAGGCATATGTGAAGTTTTATTGACTTGTTTCGAATAAGTATTAACTACTAATCCCCTAGGAATGTTTCCCAGTAAAACATCCAGAAAGCAACTAATTGTAAAAACTTCATACTTTAGCAAATAATTGGAGGGATTGATAAATGACACTTTAGCAAAATTTATTCTGTTTTATCTGATATAATCTGGGATTGCTGATTATTGATTGGTTTATAGATATTTCACGTAGTATCATGCGGCGAGGTTTAAGCAACACATTTCTAACAATTTTGGCATCTCATTTTCAAAACAATAGTTACTTGACGTATTATAATTGTCTAAACTAATTGAAAAATATGTCACAAATCCAAAATTTATCGCCTACACCATTGTGTATTCATTTATTGAATGATTGAGTGAGATTAAAAAAATGAAGTTTAACAGTTGAATTAATCAAAGTTTATTTAATTTGTTTTTCTCCTTTTTTCATGTCTTTCTTCATTTATAGTTCAGATCCTTCTAAGATTTTACTTGAATCCTCATTTTCTAAAGCATCTCTGGGGCTCTATTATGTTAAATAAAGAATTATTAAGAAACGAAAAGGCTAAACAAAATAATAACACATTAATATATCATTTTAATAATTTTATCCTTTTAATTTTTTAATTCGAATAATTCTTTTACAACTCTTTCTCTTGTGATAGTAAAGATTAAATTTCAAAATTTGTTAACTAAGTACGAATATTTTTTAATTTTTTCATCCATACGGCTATAACTCGAGTAACATAATTGGTATTTCTATTCCAATGTTGTGGTGCTTGACTCATTCCATACTAGAATTAAATCATTCCTTGTGCTAATTACTGATATAGTTTTGCAGTTTGTAAAGGAATGCAGTATCTACATCCATGAAGCTTTACCCATTTTTTATGATAATCGATATGAATTTTTTGAGAGATATATGAGTATTTTGGTTATGGAGGTTAGATTTATTCTCGACCGTTTCATATTTTTATATATTTTTTTACTTTTCAATAATAATTTGTCTACCTTTGATGAAAGGTTTGATTTTGTAATGATCGATTGACATGATACATATATTATATGGAGAAGTTGTTGGTGCTTCACTAAATATAAGATCTTATTGAATTCATATAGCAGTAGGAGGGTAGAGCGAGAACACAGGAGGATGTATATCAATTTCTTGATTGACAAAAAGACTTTTCTCTGCCTTAGGTGATTCCTGCAACCTCTAAATGTGAGATCTAATTCTAATAAATACGAATATATATTTATTCTGCCTTTTGTTATTACTAAGTTCTATAAAACATGTATAGCTTTCTTTAGCTTTCTTTATCTATTTGAAGCTCGATATGATCAATTGAAAAATAAGTTTATTGATTTGGAATTCCTCTGCATGTGGGTGTGGATAAATGTGGTTATGATGTCAAAGTGATTAAATAGATTACATATTTGTTGGTGATTTACTTAATTTATAGCCTTTTACCCCGATGGACTATTAGTTTTATGAGTGAGAGATACATCGTTAGATGTAATTGGATAAGTCATAATGAAATCAACAAGAGAAAAAAGAACGAGATTACAAGATACGATTATGTTTTTTAAGTCACAAGGGTTCATGTGACCATATGGTCCATATCGAGGATCTACGTTAGGATTTCTACATGTAATGTTTGGACTCATTTGGGGGATTGTCATGAGAAAGGGGATGTTTTTTTTCATGAATTTTTCCATTGACTCAGTCTTTGACAAGGCATTGATATACTGAATTAATAGAATTTGAAGCATGTTTTTTTTTGTTGTGGGAGAGCTCAAATGATTTGAAAAATCTCTCGAGTTTCATGGAAGGGGATTTCTGAAAAAATGATTCTTTTTTGGAATGGTGGTTTGTGATTTGTTCATTGGAAAAAAATAAGGAAACAATTGATAGAATCGAATTAACCACATATATGCTTTGGTGGCTTTGGAAGATTAGAAATCAATGGATGTTTCAACGAGTTTGGAGATCGGAAAAAATAACTGTGGAGGCTGCAGGTTGTGAATGAATTTCAGGATTTGTCAACTAAAAGTGTTTTGGTTCTACTTTGTAAATTGATGTGCATATCTCGGGATCCATGGGCAGTGGTAGGATGTAAATCATCAGTGCCTTTGTTTGGGAATTGCTGAATTTTTTATTTTTTTGTTTTTGGTTGGGATGAAACTATTGCAGTCGTGTTGGTTGAAACTGATATATAGAGATTTCTTGTTCAGTGGAATTGGTTGTCATTTTTGGTGAAAGGAGGAGAGGGACTTTGATGCCTAGAGTTGTTTGGTTTGTTTTGGCCCATATGGGTTGTTTATATTTTTGTACCATATAATTGTAGACATCATGGGTTTTTTCAGATATATATATATTTTTTACAGTTCTGTCTTTTTTTTTTAGTTTGACTGATTTTGTGAATCAGTTTGCTAGGCCTCTTTTTTATGAGAGATGCTCTGATTTCCTGCTGCCGGCAGAGTATGCCTATTTGTAAGATTCGGGTCCTTTGACCCTGCTGTTATTGTTGCTTGGGATGATATGAAAAGATCACTTTTGTTGCGTTAAAAAAAATTGGCTTGCGTTAATGTGCTTGAAGGCATCGGCTATATATATATATATATATATATATATATATATATATATATATATAAATAGCGGATGTCCTGTAATATTTAACATCGATTGAACATGTAATAATATGATAACATAGATTATTTATTTTTCTTTATTTGTCCTTTTTTTTTATGTATAATTTGCATAGTTGATGAATATGGATTGTGGTCCAGCTATTTATATCTTTTTCTTTTTTAATCTTATATTACTCTTTAATATAATGTCCATTGTACTTATAATTCAATGATAATTTCATATAAGTGTCCAATTTTTGGATTCAAAATGTCTTAATCATATTTCATTTCACCTACTAAGAACTTTAACTTTTTCTTGCAAATTTAATTTAGGATCAAAACACATGAGTGACATTTATAATAAATACAAAATAATTTAATCAGTATGATCCCAAAGAATTAATATTTCATTTTAGTTAAATAACAAAATTATTAGGATCACGTGCAACGCCGTGCCCCTTACTAGTATTTACAAATGACAATTTATTCGTATTCATAATCTTGTATAAAAGTTCACTCAAATAATAAAAGAAACCACTATAATCAAATCAGATAAATATTAACATTTTATATTAATCTTGAATTCATACTTGAAATTATAGAATTTTGGAAATCCTGTGACATGGCAAAACTGATATCAAGAAATTTCAACTGAATTCAATTCGTATTTTTTTCAATTAAATTTTTATAATTTTGTAAACACATCTAGATTGATTGGTAACCCTCGTCACTATTCTCAATATTACTTTTGTTATTTCATCAATCATATGTTACGTGGTTAGAGTGACAAAATTAGTCCGCCCTAGCCAACCGATATATAAGAAATGACCGAGCTATATTTTTGTGGCCGAAAAAGACCAGGACCTCTTTGTGATGAACATGTCCGAACGACCTAATCAAAATTACATGTGATGAGTAACCTGGCTGACCACAAAAGATGCGACCTGATAAAATTCAAGCCGGCCTGATGTTACGACTAGGCTTGTTGCGGGCTGAAGTTGAGCCGCCCAGCCCAACCAATTGCCAGCTTCACCAACACTAAAATTTAGGCTATTTAGTATTCAGCCCTACTTTTGTCATTTTTAAGTGAAATAGGGTTTATCCTAGCCGTTGGTGTTGGCCACATGCTCTACATTCAAGAATGTCACTTTCACAACGGCCACATTAACGGCTATTTCTAACTTTGATGGGCATGGGATTAATTAACTTCATATTTATACAGTAATTCTTCTTTTATCCTTGGCTATAATTCTTAAATTATCTATTTAATTGTGTGTTTTTATTATATTAGTTTGCAAATACTCATCAAATATGTATGATTCACAATTAAATACATCTTGTAAAAAAAATATGTATACACAATTTTATATATGATGTATATATATATATATGAAAAAAAAGAACCCTCGATTTATGATAGATGGTGTGAATTGATGATATTTTTCACTTAAAAATAACCTAGACGTAATAGCTTTTTTTTTTTGGTTTCTTTGCTTAGCTTATGATGTCTAAATTTACCAATTTTAATTGGAAGTGTGGTATTGGGTGTAATACAATAAGTCGTTAGGGACATCACGATTCTCCTTAGAAAGTTAAATTGGGAGAGGAAATGAGAAACTAAATACACAGATTAAATTAGAATAAGTGGTGTGTGTACTTTCTCTCTTAGAAACCTGTCGTTCGGGCATATTCCTCGATTTACATAAGTCAAAGGACTCTAACATTAGCAGATCTAAAATTAGTCAGGTGCAAACTTAGATATCTGGATTACCAATAAATAAAAAATATACTCTCAATAAGGATTTTAGTTTAATGTCACGAAGTCCATAAATTTAAAAATAAAAAAACTGGTTCTTCTTTATTGGCTACACTATTATATTCATTCTACTTAAAAATGAGAGAGTTGGTTAAACAGTAAAAAGGTCTCAAACTCTTACCTAACCATAAAAATGACTGTTAATTTACCATGACTTAGACAGTATGTATGAACATAATATTAATTACCACAAAATGTCAGCATAGTTTTTCTTGAGAACTTTCAAGAATTTAGAAGGGTTTGCTTGCAATATCCGCAAAGAGAATAAAGAAAGAAAGTTGACATTTTTTTCTTTCCTGGACATTAATGGAAATAAAGCATTTCACTGTACCCAGAAAATTGCACTGGGAGAAAAAGTTCATTAGAAGAAGAATCTAGCACATTTTTTTCACTAAAAGTTAAGAAAATTATGTATTCTATGATGTTATCATTTCCAAAAATTTATATCTACATGTACCAAAAAATGATGTCTACTACTTTATCTCTTAATTAATTAATTAGCTAATTAAATTATAATAAACATTCTTAATAACTCACAAACCTAATGTTAAACACAATACATTAAAATGACATGAAGAATAAAAGATTTTTGCAATATGGGCAAAAATGTTCTTTCATTGTTATCATAATAATATTAATTATACATTTATTTAATCTCATTAATTTTTCATTAATTAGTGAGTTACATATGAAAGAACCAGGCCCACGCGTCATCTTCTCCTACGCGGTCAATGAGACCCTTTACCCAATTTTATATAAGGGTTCATCCATCTCATTTGTAAGTCATATTCTCATAATTCACATTCTACCCATTCAAGATATCTTTGTCTTGTTTTTCATTCACCGTTATTTGTGATGAGCACAATTTCAAGCCCGTCTAATGTTTGCTTCTAGTTTTGGAAGAAGAAGAATTTGACTTTATCGATACCTTGATTTAAAATGATTTGTACTAAAAAGCTGCATCAAATACAAATTTATTACAATCTTTTTCTTTTTCTTTTTTTTTTTGTACTTTTATCTTTTGATTGTGCTGCAATAAAGTATATTATTTCTAATATTCTTTTTTGAGAAATTTTGGCTCAATCTTTTGATAACTGCTGAGCTGCCAAAATATTCCCATTTGAGGATTAGGTGAAACAAAATGGCCCCAACCAGCTAATTAAAGCCATGGAAACAAGCCCACAAGTTATAATTTGTGACACTCTGTAGAAGATAAGAACAAACCACAAAACAAACAATTTAAAAACCTGTCCACATCCCTCTCTTCTTTCCAGAACACTCCCCATTTCCCCAAGAACCCTAATCCCACTCATATTATGTTAAAAAAAAATATTTAATTAATAAGGATTAGTTTAAATAATTGCACCACATCTGTCCAATAATTGTAGCAGCACTTTTGACATACTTTAGGGACAAATAAGGGAAATTGCAAAAATAGTCATGTAACTTTAAGGGTGTTGCAATATTGAACCTATAACATTTGAAGTTTTGACATACTTTTGTGACAGTTTTGCTACTCATCTAAAATTAGGGGCGACAAGTTGTGCAATTGTGTCTTTATCATGTCGACTGATAAGACACAAAACACGATAAGGTCAGATACGAACACAAACACAATAAGGATCTGCTCTAACACAAACACGAACACAAGTACGAAAATTTTCGTGTCGACACGATTTGACACGATAAGTCAATAATAAAAAGAAATTTATTTACATGTTAATACACTATAGCACATTACACGATATTACACGACAATACATCATACAAACATACAAAATATCAGGTTATCGTGTCACTAACAGGTAAACGTGTCACTATCATGTCACTAACGTAAACGTGTCATTATTGTGTTCTTATTGTGTCACTATTGTCGTTATCGTGTTTACACTGATATACACAAACACGACACGAAATTTTCGTGCCATTATTGTGTCGATACGATAAGGACACAAACACGATAACGACAAAACACTAACTCAATATTTTCGTGTCGTTTTAGTGTAATCTCTTCATCGTGCGTCGTGTCATGAATTGTCATCCTATCTAAAATAGCAATTGTAGTTCTATAGATTATAGGGTTTCACGCTTTAGTCCTACGTTTCTAGATATGACAATTTCGGTCATATTAGTCAAAACAAATTTTGATACATTGTGTCAGAATCAGAATCACAAAGATGCGATGGCCCTCATTTTTCTGTCACTATTTCGTTCTTGGCATTGTTACACCTATTTAAACTATGTCTCTATTTAGATTTTTACAAATCATGTTAGGTTTTGAGCCTATCTACTTAATATTGCATACTTGTACAAAGGTTTTACATTTTTTCTCATTGATCTTATATTGAATATTTTGGCTAGCAATGACAATTTGGAAATAAATGAAATATTAAAATAATAGTCTGTTAGGACCAAAGTTGTACCAAATTAAAATTTATAGAACCAACATTGCACAAAATCAAAACTTACAAGACCAAACCCACGAAAAAACAAAACATGTAGAACCAAAATTTCAATATCCTTATAATTATGGGACTAGTTTTGCACCCACAAATAAAGCAAAACCCTTTATTTTAAACCAAAACAAGAATGACAACTCTGCTATAAAAGACACCCCACACCCTATCCTTTCTCCCACAACACAAAAACCACCACCTTTCTCAAACAAAGAGAACAACAAAAAGAAATTTCCAGTAGCACAATCTTGAAAAATCCATGGCTGAGAACAAGGAGGAGGATGTTAGGCTTGGGGCCAACAAGTTCACAGAGAAGCAGCCATTGGGCACAGCTGCTCAGACAGACAAGGATTACAAGGAGCCACCACCAGCCCCTTTGTTTGAGCCTGGGGAGCTCAAATCATGGTCCTTTTACAGGGCTGGGATTGCTGAGTTTATGGCCACTTTCTTGTTCTTGTATATTACTATCTTGACTGTAATGGGTGTTGGCAGGGCACCAAATAAGTGTGCCTCTGTGGGTATTCAGGGGATTGCTTGGGCTTTTGGTGGCATGATTTTTGCACTTGTCTACTGCACTGCTGGTATCTCAGGTTAGGCTTCTTTCTCTTTCTTTTTTTGAAAAAAAACTTTTATTTCTGTTTTTTTTTTTTGTTCTTTTTTGATTTGCATGTCTAGTTATTTGCTTACTGTTTTTGTATTTTACCAATTTTAGCTCATTTTTTTTTGTGTTTGGGAAGAAAAGTACAGTTTGCCAGTGAATTTTCTGGCTTTAAGTGCTTTTTGGAAGTGTTTTTTTGTGTTATTTGTTGTTATGAGCGGTGTTCTAAAAAGTGCTAGGCGTCTAGTCGCGCAGACTGCAGACTGGGGCCTGACCCAGGTTGAGTCCCTGGCGGGGTTAGGTGGGACTTGGGCGAAGTTAGGCGGGGTCTAGTCGGAATAATAACGTAGGCCGGTAAGGGGGGCTTAGCACCTAGACGGGGACTAATCGGGTCTAGGCGGGGATTTTTAGAACAGTGGTTATGAGTCCCTGGATCTTGTTTTATGGTTCTTGAAATATCTCTGTGCAAGGTGTCTTGATGTGTTTTCAAACTAAAAGGTAGGGTCTTGATGGTGGTTTTAAGAAATGGGATAATTATTGAAACTGACTGAGGATAAGCCTAATTACACAAAAACTCCCGTTAGCTTTCATAATTATTACAAGGGATAATTACAAAAAAGTGCCCCGAGGTTTGACCTAATTACAAAAAAATCCAGCTAACTTTTAAAATTACAAAAAGTACCCCTGAGGTTTGATTCAGTGTTGAAATTAAGGGGTAAACTGCAATGATTTTATAAATATGAAGGGGGTTTTGAAATCTTTTTTTGATTATGAAGGGGTTAAACGTTAGACAAAATAAAATCTCGGGGGTATTTTTTGTAATTTCAAAAGTTAGCTAGTTTTTTTTTTGTAATTAGTTCAAACCTCATGGGTACTTTTTGTAATTAACCCTTATTACAATTACAAACACACCTTAGGGTTTGTACTTAGTTAACTAATACCCCATCTTGAGGATAATCTATAAAAGAGAAACAAATGTAAGGGGCATTCATAATTTCGAAAGATAATTGGGTATTTTTTGTAATTAGACTAAACTTCAGGATTAATTTTTGTAAGTGAAACCCTTAAAGAAACTCTGCTTCAATGCTTCAAGAACTTGTCTCTGAATATCAATACTTATTTTCTACTAAGTTAACTAGTTGCAAGCCTCTGTTGTAAAAATCTCCCCGTCTAGCCTCGATTAATGCCCGTCTAGGCGCTAGGCCCCCTTGTCCGCCTATGATTTTTTTCCGATTAGCCCCGCCTAGGCGCTAGGCCCCAGTCGCTCGCCTAGCGAGCGCCTAGCGATTTTTATAACATTAGACTTGCAGCTTTTCTTAAATCTTCCTTAATATAGTATTTCCTTAATTTGGTATTCATAATTACACTTAATTTCTTGTGTTTTTTGTTTGTTGTAACAGGAGGACACATCAACCCTGCTGTGACCTTTGGTTTGTTCTTGGCAAGAAAGCTTTCCTTGACAAGGGCTCTGTTCTACATTGTGATGCAGTGTCTTGGTGCCATCTGTGGAGCTGGTGTGGTCAAGGGTTACATGACTGGACCATATCAGGCCCTTAAAGGTGGGGCCAACTTTGTGAACCATGGCTACACCAAGGGCTCTGGGCTTGGTGCTGAAATTATCGGCACCTTCGTTCTCGTCTACACCGTCTTCTCGGCTACTGATGCCAAGAGAAATGCCAGAGACTCGCATGTCCCTGTATGTTGTCTCTTTCTTGTCCTCTTTTTTGCTTTAATTTAGTTAAATTTTCAGAAATATGATGATTCTTGATTTATAAAGTAGCTGTATATCGTAAAATCGGCGTTAATCCTTTGTTTTCCTTGTGTTTGTTGTGTTTGATCAGATTCAAGAGTATGAAAATTTATGATCTTGCTCCTGCTGAGTTTTTTGGATTTGGTTTTGATGCCCATTATCAATTTTTTTTGTGTATTAGCTCTTATTTGTTTGTTGTGAACAAAACAACCTGAAAAATAGACTTAGAGCATTTTTATAAGAGATAATTACAAAAACTACCCCTGAGGTTTGGGTTAATTACAAAAGAAACCCAGAGAGATTTGAAAATTACAAACAAAACCCTTGAGGTTTGATGTAGTAGGGGGTAATTGCAATATTTTTACAAATGTAAGGAGGTTCTCACGGGTTTTTTGTAATTTTCAATAACCTGTGGGTCTTTTTTGTAATTAACCAAAACCTCAGGGTAGTTTTTGTAATTGTCCCTTTTTTATGACTTGATAGTTAAAATTTTTAGGAGTTATTGGGATAATAGAAATCTAGATTCTCATAAACTGGTATTGTTTCTTTTAACTCCTGAAAGATGAAGATTATTTCCTTAAAATACAAAAAGTGCATATAACTTTTAAGTTATAAACACCATATACAACATTCACTCTTCAAATTTCTTCGCCCTGTTTTATGCCTAATAAGTGTCGCCTACCATTCACTAAACTCATACGTTACCGTACTTTGTTCTTGTAACTAAAATGGAATGTTATGTGCAAGTGTTTTAGAGAACCATTGTGAAAAGTGTGTTACGGTTTTTGAATCTCGGTGATTCGTTTTGCAGATTTTGGCTCCTCTTCCTATCGGATTTGCCGTCTTTCTCGTTCACTTGGCCACCATCCCCATCACCGAACTGGCATCAACCCGGCCCGAGCCTCGGAGCAGCCATCATTTACAACCGCGATCACGCCTGGGATGACCACGTAAGATTCTCTCAACTCTAGAATTATTATGCCTCGTGCACTTTTTTACAATTATGTTTCAACTTATTTTGACGCATTTTCTGACCGGTTTGTTCGTCGTGTCTCTCAGTGGATCTTCTGGGTTGGACCCTTCATCGGAGCAGCTCTTGCCGCAGTTTACCACCAGATTGTCATCAGAGCCATTCCTTTCAAGAGCAGCAGGGCTTGCTAAGATGCGCCATATCCTCATTTGATTGCTTCTTTTATTTTTCTTCCCCTCTTTGTGAAGTCTTATTCTCTCCTCTCTGTTTCTGTTTAAGTTGTTTTGTGTGTAAATTATGAGGCTATGTATTTATGCTTGCTGGATCTTTGTGAATCAAGTATTTAATTTACTATTTTCTCATTCTCTGCATATTTTAGTGTCTTAAATCTTGTTTTCTGAATTTTGATACTTTAGGTTTGGCAAAGTTCAATTAAGATTAAATTTTTACTTAAATAAATGGAAAAAAAAGTACTTAAAGAGTTGGACAAATAAATGCAAAAGTCCTCACATTTATTTTGTAGCCTAGCTTTTATTACATCTATAACTTGTAGATTTGGATTACAGAATTACTGATTGGAGCAAGAAGCTGAACTGGGAAAATTGCAAAATTGGTCAGTGTCAACAATATTAGTCCTGTAACTTTTAAAGTTGTAATTTGAGTCATGTAGTTTTGCCCCTCAGCAAAAATAATAATTTTAATTACAGGACTAGGCAATTGTAGTATTATACTTTTTAGTTATAGTAATTTCAATCGTATTAATCAAAATAACCAATTTTACCAAATTTGTAGGTGTATTTGTATTTCCATAATTAGGAAATAATACATGTTGAACTCATATTCGGATCTTGATTTGGATTCACAATTCTAAAGTTCTTTTCTCACTAGGCAATGTATGGGGTATAAATTGATAAATAAATTCAATTGTAGGTTCTATTTTTCTACTTGATTTTAGGTATTATTTAACATTTTGGCTACCAAAGGCATTTTGGGAATAAATAAATTAATGAACTAGCTTTAAGGATCAAATTTACACTAACTGAAAACTTATAGGACTATAATTGTACAAACACAAAACTTATGGGACCAAAAGTGCAAAAAAGCTAAACATACAGGACTAAAATCGCAATTTCAATAGTTAGAGGACTAATATTACAACACCCCTAAAGATAGAAGACTAATTTTGCATTTTTCCCTTATTTAAAATTTAAATTTTCACTTAAATAAATGGAAAAAGAAAAAGGTACTTTAGAGTTGGACAAATAAATGCAAAAGTCCTCACATTTATTTTGGAACCTAGCTTTTATTACATCTTTAACTTGCAGAATAATAGGACTACAGAATAACTGATGAAGCAAGAAGCTGAACTGGTAATAACATTTATAACTTCAGATTCTGGTACAAAGCCTGTAGCAATACAGCCCATCAAAGTTCTATCTAAATCAGCTATTCATAACCTATTCAACATAGCCTATATCATCATCTTCCCAATTTGCATTCTCTTCAAAAATTTCTTGTCATATAAATATACAACATGTACAAAATCGACATTCGCTTCTCTGTAACCGCAGCTCGGAGGGAAAAGATTCACAGTACAACCTTCTTCTACTCTTTCCTATGCCATACAAGTCTACTTGAATTTACAGTTCTTCGTACCAGACAACTTCATCGTACCGTTAGCAGCTAGAGCTTCTCATATCTGCAAAAGAAGAAAATTTCTATTAGTATTTGCCGTTCAAGGTGAAAAAGATCGCATACGGCAAAATGAAATCACTACCTTCAGAAACTACACTAACAATGGCTTCAGTCTTCTTCATCTTCAGAAAAAGAAACAGAATAATATACTGAAACATTATTTTGTAAATTACTATTTTACAATTTAGAATTAATTTGGCTGATATCAAAATCCATTCTTGCGACTGGGTGTCGTAGAGTTTGGTTTTAGTTCCAACCCTGGATTTAGTCTTATCGGGTTCCTCAGGAGTTGTTGCGACACCCGGTCAGCTAAAACTAAATGCGCGTCATATAATTGTTCTTTTCGGTCTTGAGAAACAGGCCGTTCAACTTTATTTCAGGAAGGTCGTTTTCGCTTGAGACTGTTTCCACGGACGAATGAGCTCGATGAATTCCTCTAAATATATTAGGCTTGTGCAAATAATTTGGAAGAGTAGTCCTATTGGGACCAGGTGGTGGAGTCGAAGCATCAGATGCAGGTCGAGGGCTTGATATCGGAGAAGGGGATAATCTTCCATTGATACGGTGCGGTGATCGTGAATGTGAAAGATGAGGACTCCCCAATGGAGAAACAGGGCAAGAGATGTTTCTTGCCATATAGCCATCACTGCAAAGAAAACCATGAGAGAGAATGAATCTCAGCTACGGCGTGGCAAGCACGGTCAGCATGGTGGTGCAAAATATCGAAACATAAAGAACAAAAGCAAAAATCTTGACTAACACTACAATCCTGGCAACTAGCATTGTCTCACAAGAATAGCATGAATACCTAAAAGGGGTGAACAATTATTTGTTTGACTGAATACTCCAGCAACAAACATCGACTCACATGAATACTAAAGTAGCATAAATATATTAAAAAACAAATTCATTTTTTGACTAACATCGACTCACAAGAATGCTACAACACAAATGCGTCAAATATGTAAACTATACTAGAAGTTGCATTCAACATCTTAGCCATAACAAATGATTGTTCAATACTTGTGCATGCATGCCAGACCAATTTGCAGTGCGTGCGTGCGTGTGTGCGTGTGTGTGTGTGTGTGTGTGTGTGTGAGAGAGAGAGAGAGAGAGAGAGAGAGAGAGAGAGAGAGAGACGAGAGACGAGAGACGAGAGACGAGAGAGAGAGATGAGAGACGAGACCTTAATCCAGGAACAGTTTTTGGGCTTTTGGAGCGATTGACAGCTCCTGGCGAGTCCAAACACTGAGGAGTCCCGGAGTGTCCAAAGCCCTGAAAAGTGTAGCAAGTTAATAAATGGTTAGCCCCAAATTATCGGCCAATTATTTACATAATAAACCTAGTTTCTTGAAGATTACAGCATAGGAAAGGTAATTATACATATGAGCGCCCTATCATACCATTTAGGAACATTTTTCATTAAATGTTCTTTAAAGAAAGAATCTTCATGAATCGTAAACAAAGAATAAGGAAAAAGAAAAGAGAAAGACCAAATATGGCCATAGAACTGAGTGTAACTGCATTCGAGCAAGATTATGTAAGAGATGCCTTTAACTTATCGACATAATTTCATTTTTATCATTTAGGAGTCAGGAGTTCTTTTGAACAAAAAAATATTTACTTGTCTCAACAGTTTGAATAAGAAAAAATCTCTTCCTTTGGACTTACTCTAATAAGCAGTTAACCCTACGTAAATATCAATGATCAGAAAAAAATTATATATATTTGAAGGTATTCAAATGTTACAGTACAAGTTACGTGAAGATGAATCGCAGTGGAAAAGCGAACTAGCGTACCAGATCTCTGACTGCATGCGTAAGTGCAGGCATGGATTCCAAAGGTTCGGCATTTAGAAAAGGCCTTTCCAATGAAGTAGAATTTTTTACAAAAGGATGATCCAAGAGCTGAGCAGCTGATGGGCGGTATCTGGGATTGCGCTGCAAGCATTGCATTACAAAATCCTTGCCTTCGTCTGAGAGGTGATCTGGGATTTCTGGAAGTTCTTTGCTATTTCCGATCTTGAACATTGCAGCAACCTTCAGGAAGCACACAAACCAAATTATTATGTACATCGTAAACAGATTACACAACATCTGAATAATATAAGGAAACATCAACTAACCCCTTCATACTGACTCCAAGGTGGTTTTGTGGTAGCCATCTCCAAAACAGTGCATCCAAGGCTCCATATATCCACCGCAAGTTTACAACCGCTTGAGTTCTTTATGACCTGTATATAAATGCAATACCAGAGTTCGCTAAGATGAATCTAAACAAATAAAAATAAGAAATGAATTAGCTTTCACCAACCTCAGGTGCCATCCAATACGGGCTTCCCTTAAACGACAATGGACAGGAATGCCCAGTTATCTACAAAATACAGGAAACTGGATTTAGATCGAATCTTGCAGTGTCAGGAAGTATTAGATAAGATGGGATAAGACTACGTCAATTGGGCACCAACGGCATAATTATTCGATTGAATATCGATATTTTACTGTTTCATTTTGCTTTAAGGTAACTGTAAAAACTAAACAATCGCCTTCTAGTTATCCGTCTTACGTATCCTACCAAGGGACAGTGTGCATGTCATTTTTTTAAACACAACTTTGTTTGGAAGAGAAAACAGATGAGACAATATATGGTTCAAATAATCTATGATGGTCAATTTACTAGTAAATCTAAAAGATTATACAACCAGTTCATGTTCAGAGTGGACGCCATAGTATTAGTTAAGAGGAAAGTCTTACATGTTTTGCCATCCCAAAATCTGCCAACTTTACCCGCCCATTGGGATCAACAAGAATATTTGCTCCTTTGATGTCCCTGATCAAATAAAAGTACATCATATCAAGATACGAGCGGAATTGCATAAACTCTCAAGTCCAAAAAGATTTGAGAGTTGAACATGAAATGATAGTATAAAATAAAACAAAAACCTGTTACTTGTGAAGTACCAACCTATGAAGTGTGTTTTTGGCATGCAAATAAGCCAGCCCAGATAAAATCTGTTGAGTGTAACTTCGGATTGCTGCTTCACCCAACTGCCCGTACTCTTGGAGAATTTTGTGAATTGAACCACCAGATACATACTCGAGGTATATGTATATTTTGTCATCTACCTGCAAACAAAATAAAACCAGAGTGAAGGTTAACTGAACTTGACCTCACTGCACAGAACTAGCAATATCCTTCATGTAATTATGTTCGGCAAGGAAATGATGCATACAGAAAATGTTTTCACCAAATTTTTACATTATAATCCAAGAAATCAAAGCATGAAAAATAAATCCATGAATAAAAACAAAATTTTATATTTTTCTGCAGGAAACATCGCAATAATAGGACATATGAACTTAATATGCAAAAGAAAATAAAAGGCAACCATGCAAAATCTCTTCTCAACTTAAAAATCTTTTCAATGCATTTTTGAACTTCTATAAGAATTATGAATTAACAAAACTAGAAACTGCAACATGAGTACAAACACTTACCGTCTCAGATCCATAATATTGAACAATATTTGGATGACGTAGGCGACTTAAGAATGCAATTTCCTGCAAGAATTACTCCAGTTACAGTTACAGAAAGATAGTTTTTCAACTCAAAATATAAATATATATCTTTTTTCTGTTTTCTTATGCTGCTTCAAGTAAACAGAACTTCTATATCTCTACAAAATAGAGCTCCACAAAAACCTTTGCCCCTCACTAAACAGATTAATATGAATTATAAAAACTCACCTGTCCGAATTGCTGTGCACTTTCCCTTGACTTAGCATCGTCAGAGAATAATGTAACCTCCTTCATTGCACACATCTCGCCACTTTCACTGCAGCCCAGTTAGGACGGAAAAGTAAGATCATGAAGAGGTACAGAAAACGGATGCAAATAAGGAAAAATTGTTTCACCAGTCTACAATTAGCATCAGCATGGTTACAAAGGAAGAAGCCATCAGATGTTTAAGAAAAATACAGAAGGTAGAAATACTACATGCCAATTTAGGATTCGATTCTAATGGCTAATGCTATAGCCTACAGTGGCGTATAGCTAGTTAAAGAAGGAAACATAATGAATAAACATACATGACCTAATTTATCCACCAACCTATTAAAACCCAAGTAAACATGTCCAAATGTTCCTCTTCCAAGCAGTCGTCCTTTTTTCCAGCGTGAACCTGGGCTTGGAGGATTATCTGTCCTACCAGGACTGCGTGGAATCCTGGGAGATGTTCCTGTTGAATATGATGGATTAAATAGCGAAGGATTAGAGACTTTTACTGGAGGTAGAGGCAACGGATGGCTCTGTTGCCTTCCATCATCAGGCCGGGCTCTAGGCGACTCAGCGGAAGGCCCCCCAGCACGAGGATGCAGAGGCGTAACTGCACCACTGGGTATTCTTGAGCTGGGACCAGGGCTTGTCATTTTCGGGCTAGGTAATGGCGAACACTCAGGACTACACCTGCTGTGTGGCCAAAAGAGCTGGCATGGCATATCTCCTGCAACGGAATTGTTCCCTGAATTGTGGACAGAGCCTGGACTCGAGCAGTGTCCAGATCCCATTAAAGATAAATCTGCATATGGCTTTCCTAGCCAGAAACCACTGTTTGTGACAGGGTCATGACCAAATACTCTCATTGGACTTCTAGAAGGACTTGACATTGAGCTATCTGGGGCATTTAACAAAGCACCCTGATGAGGAACCTGTAAATGAGCGACTTTAGAATTTACAGGCTTCTGCCTGGGTGATGCGGAGCGAGTCTGATAGTTCAGAAAAATATTGGCTGGCTTCAACATCTCTTTTGTATTCTTCTTGTCCGTGAAAGGGAATTGACTCCTCTGTTTCAACCTATATTAATGTCAATATATTTCAGTCAGGAGCAATACAAAACTGAGATTTTCAAACAAGAGATAAAACTTTACAAATAAATACTGTTGTGGCAAGCAAACTCACCCAGAAGGACTGGTTGTGTCAGATTTAATTCCGCTCTCATAATCAGATGCTTGAGGACTTAGGAGACGTGAGTCAGATGGATCGTCAGTATCACTAGAACTATCACTAGAGTTAGAAGGAGTAGCCAGGTCCCTTTCACCAACCACAGCATGTGCCTTAATTTTTACGTGTCCAGGTTTCGGAAGGAACATGAACGGTGAGGTATTGGAACCTCTATCAAGTGATGGTTCAGTTAATTCACTGTTTCCAGAATCAGCATGACAAATATTAGTAAAACGGTTACCCGGAAGGGGAAGTGGTTGGGCCTGGGGACTTTCAACAAAACTATGACATCGTGACACTTGTTTGGACGGTGATGGAGATCGGGAATCTGCCCTCAATTGAGATCCCTTCTCTGAATCACGCCGTCTTCGAGGAGTTCGGGCCTAATGCATTGCCTGTGCAACGAACCAATGATACTTTCCCGATTTGATTTCTTCTTCCCTTCTTTAGAAGACTTCCCCCACCATGAACGCATAATTAATAGGCAAAAGAGAATCACACCCGTTAAGTAACAATAAGAAATATCAACTGTCAGACTGTCAGTTGCTTTATAAAATCTTCCAATTGGGCACCCATCTAGAACCCAACAATTTTGATCATTTCATCCAAATAATAAAGCTGGTACAAATAATACAGTGCAGCTACCAACCTGCAATCAGAAACTGAAATTAGCAACCTAAGCCCCATTGAGGAAAGAAAAACATTTTAAAACATGTTTCAAGGAATTTTCATGCAGATGTGTGAATTAAATGGACCAAGTGTACCAAAAATAGAATGGAATTAGAACTACCAACTAATTTAATATTGCTAAAATCTGTCAAAACGGATTATTGGTCTATAACATCATGCATTCAATGACAGGGATCAATCATCAGGTCAACCCTTTGAAAACGCCATTTGTTGATGAAAAATAGGAGAAATAAGAGAACATTTATAATCACTTTCAACTTCAAACTAAGTTCATGGCAGTCTTTTAAAGACAGGAGTTTGGGAAGCTGGTTAGAATGCAAGTGTTTCAGATACAATATCAACTATATAGATTTTATAAATGAACGTTTATGAAACATTAAATATAAGCATGTAATAGGTGGCTTCTACTATCAGACCACAGGCATCAGGGCTTCACAGCTGACACAGATATCGATTCCTTCAATTAGATTAATAAAAATGCAAGAAAACTGTTCACATGTTTATGCTCGTCAGATTTTTGAAACAAATCGAGGCAAATAATCTGGAAAATTGTCAATATCTACCATTGAATCCCCCACAAGAAAAAGAAAAAAGAAAGAAATAAATAGTCGCTGGTACAAATTATTTCCATTCTAAATTGCTGGAAGAAAGTCCTTTCATCAATCTTTGCATAAACTTGCGAACAAAACACTGCTGATCTTCCTCAAAATTATATATGAGATGCAAATGCAGGTCAGTTCAACAAAGAATTCCTTAGTTTTAATGAATCACATCTGCCGTATGCTTACTGAATCAGAATACCTTGCAAGAATTTATATGAAATGTTTGTTGTTTTACGTAAAAGCACAATAGTGATTCATAAGATTACAGATTCGGGAATTTAATTTCTTGATCTTCACGTCATTGAATCACAACACGGGAACTTCCTCTGTTAGGAGATATACGATACTCATTTATCTAGACAAATATACGGTATATTAGCACCACGTTCCATGCACACATTTTTATCAATTGAAATTGAATAAAGATTTTACGTTTTTGGCTTTTTCTAAACATATAACGTCATTCATTTTAATGAATAATGATTCACGTTAAAACACATGAAGGACTTGAAGACCCGTGATTCCCATCTTAGTATACTGGAAACTCATAGAAAAAACCCAAAACATATCTTTTGGTACAAAGATCTAAGGATAAATACCATCCTCTAGAAACCTCATCATAACAAAATCCCTGAAAGAAATCCATTTGTGATAATGAAGTTCAAAAATATTGAAATTAAACAGAAAATATAAATCTAAATCAAGCATTAAGACCAAGATTTTATTGGATAGCAAAAAATCAAGGGATATTATTTATTTATGTATTTTTTAAATCATTTAAAATGAAACCAAACAGAGTTTTTGGATGGTCTATAACAAATAATAATGAGAGATACACCAGTAACCACAATCCACAAAACAACAAAGAAAGAAGAAAAACACAGTAAAACAACTGATGCTGAAACTCGGCTAAAAAATTGGGATTTTTATATGCAACTTATAAAGACTAAAATCCCATTGAACTGAAGCTAAAAACAAAATTAAACCACTGTTAGCCAACCCCCAATTAAAAAAATTCAGAAAAAAAAATCTGCTGATGAAATTCACCTGAAACAGGACTTCTAACTCCCACACAAAGCCCTTATCCCTCTCAGGATTGCAATAGAAAAATGCAACAAAAAAGACAAAGAGAACAGCAATTGAAAAGCATAATTATTAGCTCCAGTAAAAAAACCAACACAAAAAACACTGATTAAGCTACTGCTTGTTGAGCAAATGGAATTGGCAAGAGCGGTCGAATTTATAGAGGTGAAATTGCATAATACGCGGTAAAAATTATAGTAGGACATACATAATCTGAGCTAAATTACGTGAATGTGAAAAACCCTAATTAATAGTAACTGTACTAACCGGAGGGAAGGGCAGCCGCAAACCGGACCGAACATTTTGGCTCTGATAATCAGATTCACTTACCAAAGAGTAGCAAAAAGGAGAGAGAATGTAGAGAGAAAAGAGTGTACTGTGTGTAGACATATATAGGTATCTATTTCTGTATGCATGCATCTTTCCTAGAGAGAGAAACAGGAGATTCTATGGATTTGGGGCAGGGGATTTTGCTATTGACACACTTGTGAGGCTACATGATAAATTTCCAAATAATAATAATAATAATAATAATAATAATATGCCTATATTTATTTTTTGATAGATATGTACTATGTAGAATAATATTAATTTATATTTAGGTTGGTTGAAATGATATTTTATAGTTCTTTACATAGTTAAGTGTTTTAAATAGGGTTTTTACGAAACATTATTCGATCTTGAATCGAATCGCGAATGTGTTGTAATGTAAGTGTATGTAATTTATATATAGTAAGTGCTCATACTCGTTTGTTTAATGAATTTATTATGACCGTTTTGCATTTAAAGATGACTTTAGTTGAAACACGACAAAGACTCTAACTAAAAGGTTGTAACTTTGAGTTATTAGTGACTTTCGTCAACGTGGCGTACTATATATATGTTGTAATCTAACATCTTCAACTTTAATCTGACATTCATACGGTAAAGCATGTATTGTCAATTTTAAACATGACATTTGTACGACAAAATAGTGTATCTATATATTGTAATCTAATGTCCGTAATTTTAATCGATATGTACTTGTAAACTATCATCAATATGCAATCCGACATTTGTACGGTAAACTATCATAAATGTGCAATACAACACTTGTACAGTAAACCATCATCAATTTTCAACCTGATATTTGTACGATAAAATACATTTAATATTTCTTCTCAGGGGCTATATATCTCTGAAACGACACGATAATCTGACCACTAATCCAACAAGAAGTTACTAAGAGAAACACGAACACGAATCTGACACAATGCCACCCTTTTGTCTTAAAACATTGTCATCTTATTTTTTTTACTTAATTTTTTATATGTTTTTTAAAATAACCTGAAATTAACCTAAAATTGAACATGAACACGACCGTATAACCCGAATTGTCACACATTAACTACACTTAATATTTGCATTATCATACTATGATCATCTAAAGAAGCATTATATGAAATAATAAAAGAAATAATCAAGCATTAATATCAAAATTTAAGTAGTGTCAAATAAAATAATTCATGGAAATGTTAATAACAATGAGGGGCATTAATGTCTTTGAATTTAGGTTGTCGCCTGGCATAAGCATTTCTAATTAAATAGTGAGCATTTGTAGAGAGAGAAAGTTGTTATAGCATGCAATAAAATTATAAAAATAGATGTTAGAGAGAGAAAGATGCAACGCCCAATTGTTGTTAAATTATTTTTAAAAAAAATGATTCAGTGGTACAATTGCAACTATGATTACTATATGGCCACATCTTATCCGTTCGATCCCATTCTAATGACGTCATTTATATTTTTGTGATCCAATTCGAGCAAAAATAGTCATTTTTGCAAATTAGTGTAATCCTTGTCCTTTTTTTGCAAATTATTTTACCTTTTTGTACCAAATAACGTCAGCGATAATCCGGCATGCAATTGGGATTTCATTGCAAGTCCCTCCATTTGGGTTTAGTCCTCGTGAAACCCCGCATTTTTTTAATTACCACTTTTGGCCCAATATCACGGGTGGATTTTATGTACAACACATGTTAATTTGACATTAAAAGTAGGTTAATGTGACGAGATTGTGATAATATTACATCGGTCTTGTATTATGATGCATGTAATGAAGATACATAATTAGGCACATTCGTAATTTGTAATCTCTAGTATGAAATTTATGTAGTATATTATGTAATTTATGTAATTAGATTGTAAATAATAGTTGGATTACAAATTATAAAATTGGATTATCGATTTTAGGTATATACATTGTTGGTGATAGATTATGACAAAAGATGTAGATTATACATTTCTTGTGTTATGTCTTTAAAAAAAAAAAAGTGCCCCTACTATTTGAGTTTAATGTGACATACAATTGTCGTTTTTGCGAATTATTTTCATATAAGCATTTTATGTCGATATACGGTAATGCTTTCCAAGTTATCATAAGATTTTATTTTTTATTAATATGTTATATTGTCGGAAAGTTATGTCGTGATGTCACTGGCTCATTAAAGTGTACTTTCTATAGTTCTACTGAACACGAGTTATTGAGTGTATCATTGGCATATTATCTATATCATAAAAAGTCATTGGAACACCGGTTGCTCGACGAAGACCCTCAAGTCGGGTTTTATAGCAAGTCAAAGATAATCCGTAGACTTTCAAGTAATTAAATGTGTAACTAAAGTAATCTTGGGGTATATTATAGTATGATAATCTGAGAGTTTTCGTAGGTTTAAAGGGCCCCATGTATTTAAGTTTTAACACATATATTATAGTACAACTATGTATATTAACTTGTGGACTCCAAAATAAAGTTAGAATTTCGTTCTTCTTGATCTCATAATTTAAACGAATGTTTTGAACTTAATCTACGATACTTATTTTGGGCTTATGTTCATCAATTGTTACCCACGCATTCAGAATCCCGATCTCCAGGATGTGTTTCATCTCATATTTCAATTATCTTAAGTACACATTTAGAGTAAATTAATGACGTTATCAATACACTTAGCGTGTATGAATAATATTTGAAATACAAGATTGTGCATAGTCTAGAGTAAAAATCTTGTGACATTCTGTTGGAAAATTTGGTTTTGATAAAGTGGGTGTCGACCCGACTTTGACCAATTTTTCGGTGGCTTAAATTTTAATTCTGGAGGAATTAAATTATATATTATTAATCTACGTTCCGAGTAGATGTTCGTAGTATTTTTATTTCTCAAACCGATTTTCGGTGAGTGAGAAATTAATACACGAAAGTAGCCACATAAGTGGGCATTATGTAAAGATTATGTAAAGGGAGATGAAAGACATGCGCCTTATCCTACGTGGAATAAAAATCATAGTTTATCCTAGTTTATTTACTTAGAAGGTGTTATTTGTTGTATAAACTATAACACAGTGGATGATCACAAGTGGGCCACACGCGCGCGCACGCGGCTCCGCCTCGGCCTCGGCATGGGGCGGGCTTGGCGGGGCGGCCGCCCTATTGGGCCCGGTCCTGTCCACTAAAGTTTTGCCACTCGAAAATGGGCTTGGCCTGTATTCGAGTGATCGGACTGTTGGAGCCAATGAATCGGGCATTGTAGGTGTCCGCATTCGTGTGGATTGGAGTTGTAACTCCTGCAGCGTGGTGGTCATCCGAAGTTAGCCCACTACCTCGATCAAGCATGCGGTAGTGGGGTGTAACACCTGGTTGTTACAAATGATTAATGCCCACTACCCAATTTTTTCTCCTGCGCAGGAATGTTTGGCTATTTATACATGTTTGTGCATTGCGGTTTGATACACATAATTGATACTCCATCAAAAAAGCATACAATCATTTTTTGCGTGTTCTCGCATCGAGTCCAAAGAACTACTTGACAAAGACATTTCTAGTTCGAAGGTGTACGTATTAGTGCTTACTACTACCGCGAAAGACGTAAAGCGTTTCATCTTTGGAAGCAATCGTCAAACCGCGAGCACTAGCTGGACGGGCGTAATTGCTTTGTGGAAAGAGATAGTATTTTTCTTATAATCTTTCTTTTTCGTAATTTGCCATTTGGAAGGCATCCCGATTCTCAGAATTTTGTATTCTACATTCATATATTATGAATATGAAAGAGAAAATTAATAACAGAATTCAAAAACAATTTTAATATTTACTTAAATTTTGTGTGTGAGGACAAAGATTTTGATGTAAATAATTATCTATTGTTGTCAATGCATCATCACCTTTTGAGAATTTTACTTAAAAAACACTGAAACAGACTCATGATATAACGCTTTTAGTTGACATTTTGGGCCAATTTTAGTATTTTGGGGTTTATCCCAA
Source organism: Rehmannia glutinosa (assembly GCA_016081115.2). Lineage (NCBI taxonomy): Eukaryota > Viridiplantae > Streptophyta > Magnoliopsida > Lamiales > Orobanchaceae > Rehmannia > Rehmannia glutinosa. The sequence goes on along the minus strand of JABTTQ020000837.1, from coordinate 12,596 downwards.
ATAAGGTCAAATCATTTTCAATTGGCATGTCGTATTGACCAAGCTGAGCTATATAGTCAGTCACTGCTGCAAATTTTCCTATTGACTTCAGTACAAAGTCAAGAATATTAGGCCGCATAGCTTTAACTTAAATTTTGCATTATTTCGTGTAACTTTTTTTTAATCGATATTCCACTTTATTTAATTTGATTTTTTTTTAACTTATGTTGGATAAGAGACTGTCAAGTGCCAACTACCTAGAGCTCAGGCCATTATCGGGCTGGCCTGAACCGACCTAATAACCAGCTCAACAACTAGACGTGTTCAACGGTTCCGAACCACTGGTTCCGGTTTGCCCAAAGGGTGGAACCGGAGCCTAACCGTCCTATAGACGGTTCCGGTTCGGTTCGGTAACCGCCGGTTCATCCGGTTCCGGTTCCGGTTTGGCCGATTTTTGATTTTATTTTTTTTTTGAATTTTTGAATTTTTGAGTTTTTAATATTAATAAATTAACACCATTGATAAATTAACACAATTGATGAAGGAAATGAAATTGAGTAACACAAAAAATAATTTTATCGATTTAAAAGTAAAATTACAACTTACAATTTACAAAAATGAAAAATTCTAAGATATTACAATTCCAAAGTACAATTTAAAAATAAAATTACAAGTTAATACAATTTCGTATAAAATTTAAATTACAAAGTACAAAGTGCAAACCACAAAGAAAGGAAAAAGAAAAAAAAAGAAATGGATTTGAGTTTTATTTTAAAATTCTAAGTTAAATATTTGAAATTTAACTTTGAATATTGAAATAAAATTGTCTACGTATCCTCATAGAGGAATCAAAACCCTACGTAGTTCTCTTTACCTTTTACTTACCTTAGGGAAGGTGGCAAGTGGCAACGTGATTCTTCAATCCTTTTGTGACCGCGTTGCTTGATCCGTGATCAAGATTATCGCTTTCTTCGGAATCATCAAAATTGACGTGTTGCTCACGCACCTCGGCGTTTGTCCAATCGTGGAGCAATGCTTGAGCCTCTAGATTTTCTCTTTTTAATCTAGATCATCTAAGATCGAATATAACCTCCATCATTTTGAATGCTTGCTCTACGGAGACGATTGAGGCATGAGCGGCTAATATTTCTCTCGCAATTAAAGTTATTATAGGAAAAGAGGAAGACTTCTTTGACCACCACTTTAACAAATCGAAATTTGACTTCCCTACTACAAATTCGTATAATCAAAAGGAGATGTTAAATATGTATCAAGTTCAAGATAATGGGTCGCGCCTCCTCTCGAACGTTTTGGTATCCTCGCGTCATAAAAATTATCTAATGGTGCAAATACCGCGCCTCATTAAACGTACCAATATCACTAGTATGTTCAACATCGGGTGTAGAAACAGTGAGAACTAGATGAGCCTCTAAAACTATCACCAAATTTATTGAATATTCTTTAAAAATATCATATAAACATTTTTTAGCATTCTCTACTACAACGCTTGGAATGGGAGTGTCATGTTCTTTAATATGAAACAAAGCATCATAATATATTCCTAACAATTCTTTTAAACCATCTAATCTTACTCTAGGATCTAATATTTTGGCAACTAAAAATACATTAGGAATATAAGTGAAATATTTTAACCATTTTAATCCCATTTGAGCAATAGTTGGTCCTAAAGTAGCATAAGGCATGAGAGATCTAAAAAGTAGTGCAATTTTAACACAACGATTTACAACTAAAATTGATTGAGGATAATAAACACCGGATAATTCTTCGAGCATCTTTAAAAACCTTTAAAAGTTGACATAAATTAGAGCATGCATCCCATTGATTGGGAAATAAAACTATGCCACATTGTTGTTCGGCAAAAAATGAACATAAAGCTTCTCTATATGCATAACTATCATTTATCATTTTATATGTGGAATTCAACGAGTTGGCACATCGGGCGAGAATTTTCTTGGGTATATATTATTTTTTTTACAATATCTCGCCCATTTTTTCAAAAAAAAAATGAAAGAAAATCTTGATAAATATAAAAGCGCATCTCTAATAGGTGCAATTTCTTCTTTCAAAGTAGTTAAACCATCTTGAACACATAAATTAATAATATGACATATACAACGAACATGAAAAAATTTACCACCAATAGAAGGTTCGCAAATATTAATAAGTGATGGTAAACTAGTCGTATTAGCACTAGCATTATCAAATGAAATTGAATTTTTTTTTGTAACTAAGCCATATTCTTGTAAAATAGTATGAATTTTATGAGAAATATTAATAGCGGTATGTTCAACATTAAAATCTCTATATGTAATTAAACATTTTTGCAAAGTCCATGAATCATCAACCCAATGACAAGTAATTCCCATATAAAACATTCTTTGCCAATGATCACTCCATACATCCGAACAAATTGAAACTTTTGTTTGTAAACTAGCAAATGAGTTAATTAATTGAAACTTAAATTCACAAACTGCTTTTTTAATATCGCGAGTCAATGTAGAACGTGAAATTTTATTAGCAGCGGGGTTAAAAGCACGTCTAGTATACCTTTCAAATTTTTTATTATCGGCAAAGTTAAAAGGGAGTGACATACCACTAACAAATAAAGTTGTCTCTTTTCTAGCATTTATATCGGTATATTTAAATAAAGAAGAAGAAAAGACTCCATACCGTTGAAGAACCCGTGAATCCGTCATAGTTGTGTTTGAGCACGATCTAGCCCAACTTTATCCGGATATTTTTGTTGAGGTGGTTCATGAACGTCCCATAACCGCCCCTCCTCTAAACTTGTAGGAATTAGTGCAATAATTGCAAGTAACTTTGAAACCGCCGGTTGTAGGATCCGAATTTTTTAAAATGAACCGAAAAATATCGGATCTAAGTGACGGAGCTCGGCGACTTTGAGTTTGAGTTGGCGGTTGCGATTCCTGGTTGAGCGGCTTGAGCCTCACCTTCTTATTGCAAACTAGCAAAACAAGCTTCGATTTCATCTTCGCTCAAATCGAAAGCTTCTTAAAAATGTGGTGGTGGTGGTGGTGGTGGTTGTTGCTCGGAGCGGACGCCAAACCTTTGCCCTTAGATTGACGGGAAGATCCTCCACGACTCGACATTTTTTAAAATAGCTAATGAAATTAAAAGTATGATACTACTAAAAATTAAATTGAAACTTGAAATTGAAACTTGAACAAGTTGAATATAGAGAATGTAGAGAATTGGGAGATTAGAATATAAAGAATGTAGAGAATTGAGAGATTAGAAATTTGGTGTGAGGAAAAATGGATGAATTGGAAGGGGTATTTATAGGAAAAAATATGAAATTAAAAAAAAAAAACCGAAAACCGACGGTTTTAACTGAAACCGGCGGTTTTCAACGGTCAAATGATCTTGACCGTTGATCATCAACGGCCAAATGATCTTGGCCGTTGATTTTTTCAAATTTTGAATTTTCAAAAAAAAAACGAAAAACTGCCACAAACAAATCACAAAAGTGATCGTTTGAAATTTGAATTTTCAAAATTCAAATTTCAAATTAAATCAGTTTTAAAAAAAAATAGAAAAACCGCCGGTTTAACCGGCGGTTTACGGTTTCGAAATTTTGGAACCGTAACCTAACCTTAAAATTAAGGTTTACGGTTCCGGATCGAACCGAAACCGGAGTCAACGGTTTTCGAATCGTTGACCACGGTTCGAAACCGCCGGTTCGCCGGTTCGGTTCGAACCGTTGGACACCTCTATCAACAACTACCAAATGAACCCATTTTCGTTTTTTTTATCTTTTTCTTTCTCTTTTCAATAAATAAAAGGAATATTATAAATTAGTATTCTATTTTTTTTTGATGAAATATAAATTAGTATTCTAAACACTCCGACTAGACGGGTAGCCAGGCATCAGGCGCTACATAGTTGAGGAGAAAACTCATAAATTGGTCAAAAAATCGGACTTGGGGCCAAGCCGCCCATTTTTTAAAAAATGCTCTGGCCTAAAATAACATGTTTATTTAGTTATTATGTTAGCCCGCCTAGTAAATTTTAGAACACCGTTATAAAATATTGTAACAAAATGGTACAAGAGAATTAGATAAGTGGGCTCTATAAAAGCAAGATGACAAACTGTGGCATTCTCTATTTCAATATCATCAGTGCACGTCAAATGTATATAATACTATCATCACAATATATATTTGAGTATTTATTGTGTTCGAATATGAGATGAAACAAGATATGAACTAAGAGTCCGTTTGATTTAGAGAGTGTTTGGCTAAGCTTATTTAAAACATTTTATAAGCTCCTACATCTGATAAAAATTTTAGTTTTAGGAGCTTATAAGATGTTAGATCTTATTTTAAAATAAAAACTGTCAGTGTTTGGATAAAATAAGATAGTTGAGCTTATAAAAAACTTTTATATCTTATAAAATTATTAAGTATATTTTTGTCTTTTGAATGTTTAAAATAAGGAGCTTATAAGCTCTTTTAAAAAAAGTTGGGGTGAAGGTACTTTTTTTTTAGGAGCTTATAAGCTCTCTAACATATTTTTTTTAGAGCTTATAAGCTCTTTCGGAAAAAAATTACCAAACACATTTTAAGAGCTTATAAGTTCTTAAACATCTTATAAGCTATTTTTAAGAGCTTATAAGCTCTGCCAAACACCCTCTTAACTGCATGTGGAGCTAATATTTTGAATATTTATGCATGTATGAGATTAAACACAAGTATTATATATTGTTTGGAGTGCAACTCAGGTTAGACTCCAAAGTTTATAAATAAATGATGAAATACTAAATAGATAATTGTTCCCTAAAAAAAAAAATAGATAATTGTACTCAGGAATCAGTTTAATTTTAAAGAAAAAGAAAGTGGAGGGGTATTAGACCATCTCCAACCCAACTCTAAAAAAAAAAAAAAAAAAAAAACATCACACCAAATTTGGTGTAATGAATAGTGTTACACCAAATTTGGTGTAACACTATTCCTTTACACCAAATATGGTGTAATACAAATATTCATTCTTTGCCAAACAATTTCTTCTACTTCAAACTTTTAATTCCTATTGTATCCTATATTTGATATATAATTCATTTGTAACATGGTTTTAGTTATTTAAATTTTGTATATAATTATTATTTTGGATGAACAATAGTTAATATTTACCAATAAATTATTATAAACTAAACTTAAAATTTTGATAAACTAAAATAATTAACAAACAAAATTATAATTTAATTAAAAAAAACATCAAAGTCTATCATAAAATACAAAAGACTATCATAATTGAGGATGAACACGATGTTGATGCACCGATCCAAGACCGCATGGAAGCACCAACTCCGAATAATTGAGGATGAACGCGATTTATTAATCTTTTTTTTTGTCTTTAAATATTTGTTTTAGGTTTGTCGTTTTTTATTGTCTAGTGTGCAATTTAGTATTTTTATTTATTGTGATATTAGTTGTAATATTAATTTTGCAATATAATTAATTAATGTAATATTAGTTAAATATAAGTTTTTATTTAGTTACATTAATAATAATAAAATATAAGCAAAAGAAATAATTGCATAAACAAATAAATTTGCTATTCCAAAATGAAAAGAAAATATTAAAATACGCATTTGATGTAAGATTTAGTGTAGTGGGTTGGAGATGGGTTTTGTAAATTACACCAAAACATCAAATTTAGTGTGATTTTCTACACCAAATTTGGTGTTATGGGTTGGAGATCTTGAGCTTACTATCTTGGGCTAGGCTTGGACCAGATTTTACTTTTTAGCGGTATGGGCTCGCCTCAGCTAAACAAGACGGCCCATTTAATTTTACGAGTTGGGTCAAAAATTTAAAATTGACACAATTGGAACCGGGCTCAACTTGTTTTTTTTAACTTTTTTCACTTGAAATATTTTATTTCCAACATATGCACAACAAGAGTGTCAGTTTATGAAGAAATCATCAAATGGGCCACGACCAAAGTTCGAAGCCCAGACCATAGACAATCATGATTTCATTAGCCCTGGCCCTGGCTCAAAGATTTGCCCTTTTATTCCAAGACGAGTTTTTGCATTCACTTAAAAAAGTGCTTCTCAACTTTTGACTTAAAAAACCACTTTCTAGTATTTGCAAATTCATATTTCTTCTTCTGTTTCTGCTTCATTTAATCAGAATCTAAAAACAAGCAGATGAGTGCTTTAGATTTCTAATTATAATTCCTGATTTACAAACAAATAAACATTTCACAATTTTTTCAACAAACACTTTCAACTTATGTTGCAATACTATCAACTACTTATACTTCTGCTAAAATAAATCACTTCGTCTAAAAGCAAAAGTTCTTGCAAACACTCCCATAATATCGAGCTACAATAAAGATTTTTCTTAAAAAAATTAACCACAAATAAAAAACTACGACGATATAGTAGAAACAAAACAACACAGGATGAATATACCAGAAACCAGCAATTGGCCTGCATATGTTGTAATTTAGCAGAAAGCTTCTAAAACTGACATGAAAAATTGCCCAGCCATTTTAACCTGTTTAATGTCAAATTGCAGTTGTAAGGACTATACAAGAAATCCTTACTGCCATACTTGTCCTCATAATTTTTATCATATGGACATACAGTCTACAGATACAACAAAACATAACATCAAGTTCTTGAAAATGCACATAGCAAAACTCACAGAAAAATGACATCAATTATGATCATACCAACCATATTCAAGTAATCAATGAAAGAAAAATGATATCCCTCATTATTATCTTCCTTCACAGAGCATAAAGCATGTGCTTCTTCAAATGAATATATAATGTTACATCCAATATAATGTGAATATATAGTTTCCAAAGAATAAAACATATCTATACAAGAATGAATCAAAGAACTTGCATAACCAAAAAAATCTCTAAACAAACCTAACATAAAATGCTTTCCAATGATTATAAACACCTCGTCGAATCCCAAACTTCTACACATTGCTCGTCTTTCCGTGTGACGAACATTTTGTTCCCACCAAAACTCAGGTTGGTTATCCGGCTACCGTTGGATCTTCCCATCATGTTCTTCCTAAAAACTCTCTCTTCTAATCCACCTTCCAACTTTTCCATCGAACCAATCATCACCTCCGACCATAGCTCGACGTTTCCTCCTTTACTACAAAAAACTTGGTCCCCATGTGTTTCAATTTTACATCCAAGCCCTTCTTTCTTCCCATTCGCCACCTTTCTTCCGTCACCAAGACAAATCCAAGGCATATCGCCACGCATATTTCTCATATCAGCCATGAAAACTTCGCCCGTATTTACGCCAACTTTAAACATAGCCGAAAGGTTATCCGAAACCGTGAGATCCGAGAAGCAGTCTACATTTTCCTTAATTTCCCAAACCACATTGCCACTCCTAATGTCCCAAAACTTAATATTCCCTAATACTCCAAAAGGTCCACTATGAGAACCTGAGGCCATTAACAAATTATGACTAGAAACCCATTGCAATTTAGTGGCTGGAATTGCAGAATTCAAATCAGCACCGAAAATTTCATAGTGACCGATTTTCGTCACGGGCGAATAGGGTCATTGAGATCATATACCATAATGCAATTTGAATTTCTCCTACTTGACTCAAAGCTAGTGAATAAATATTCATGTGATGCACCAATGGCTTGCACTGTGGAACCAGACTTAGTGACATTCTCCCAATTCAATGTCTCTTTAACAAAACCCTTCTCGAGATCAATGATTTGCAAACCCGAAAAGTCCGTGGCGCCAGGCCGCCACAGCTTTTGGGGACAATGCTAATAATGAATCAATGGCAGTGAATTGTGTCAATGTGGTGGATTTTTTTGCAATGACCAATCAAAGGATGTGATTTTACTTCCATGAGCAATATGGAGTGATCCACACGGTGTCGTGGAGATGGCGGAGGGTGAATCACGGCCGTTCAAAGGCAAAACTAAAGATTTTTCGAGGTTAAAAGCATCGAAGGGACTTGACTGGGAATTTATGAGGAGATTTTCGATACCGTAAAATCGGGACTCAAAAATTAGGTCTTGAGTAGCAAATGATTTGGCTTTTGAGGGGAGGTTACCAGTTCTTAGGAGGGAGAGTAAGATTGAGAAAATTTCAGGGTCTCTGTCAATGAAGGGGATGACATTAGTAGAGTTGGAAATCTTGGAGAATAAAGATTTGGAGCCAGCTAAAGAAAGGGTTTGTTTGGTGGTTTGGAAAAGGTGTCCCCCAACATTAACTGTAACTATGTTTGAATTTGAGTCATGATGAAACCCATTTGAGAAAGGGTTTGATCCTGCAAAAGGTGGCATCTTTCTAATGTAATGTACCCTGTAAAACAAAAAACCCAATGTTGCAGGAGAACTGTTTGATAAAAGTCCCAAGAGAATAAAACCAAGATTTAGAATTCAATTCTGCAAAGAATCTAGGGAAAAACCCAAAAATCAATACCTGAAAAGAAACAAGGAACAATCTGAAGGCTTGTAATAAAAGCAAGAGCCAAGAATCTTGCAACTTTTAACAATGGCAAAATATTTCAATTTGGGAAGGAGAAAGACAGGGTTTTAGAGGTTTTTGTTTGTCGGTTGTGGGAAGAGATGGCTAAATGTAGGGAAAGAAAGATTTCCTGAAGTCAACAAAGGCTAGAAAAAAAGAAGGGTCTTAAATTTGTTTTTGGGGAAAAATAAACATAAGTAATTGGTTTATTTATCAACAAATATTGTTGTTAAAGCAGTCCAATTAGGACCAGGAATTTTGTGGTCAAAGCCAAAGTGAATGAAAACGTATTGACAATGTAATTTTGGATTTTGTGTACGGACTTATATAGTGGAATTTTCTTGAAATTAGGTGTCTTGCGAGTGGAATTTAATTATGGGTCAAAGATCTGGAAGAACAGTCCTAAGTTTATGAATATGCTAGGAAATTATCATGTATTATGTGTGTGTATATATATATTCTCTGGTCAACAACAAAGATCACACGTGAGTATGAATATTTGGGAAATTTGGGAGAAGCTTTACACACATATTATTCAAGTTTTTATTTTTTAAAGAATAACTAAATCGTTGAAAGCACTTAAGAATGACAAATGACATCAGGACTCGTGAATGGACCCATCTAGGGTATTATTCAGACTGATATTCTAGACTGGCATGATTATTGGGTACAATAATATATGAATTCAAGTCAATTTTTTTTTTTTTTTATTTTATAATTCAGCTTTAAGCGCTATTTACCGACTACGCCAGACAACTCATTCATTGCCGCCAAGGTAAACTGCGGATGTGCACGCACGCGCCGAGTTACTGACGGGGTCTCGACGTCTGTGAACCGATCCTTTCGCTGGTTAAGAGAACAATTATGCCCCCAATCTACTAATAACGATCTCTCCCCCCGAATCGAACCCACACCTGGATGTTTTTCAAGATGAATTCCCACCAAATCTTCACCAACACGCATATGCCACGGGGCAATTTGATGGAGCGGAAATTAACTCCGACCTCCACCCCACAATTCTTGTGGTGGCGGTGGGAATATTGCTTATGTATGTTTGAATCTATTATTTTTATTGAATATAAATAAACATAAATAAAAATACACGTTAATGTTTGCAGTGTCTACTGGTCCGAGAAGTGCGAGAAGGGTCCTCAATTAAGGTGGAGTAATGATAACGATGTCCGACACAACGCGAACCTAACATGTTATGAGAGAGTTAGAGTTGAAGTATTTTAGTTCGAGTCAGAATCAAATTCGACCCAAATAATGCGAATAATGAGGAATCATTTTTGGGTTGACTTGGAATGACCCATTTATCCCGTTTGTTACTAATTTGTTTTGTGATATTCAGTTTACAGATAAACGTAAAGACCCCACATAACCCATATAACTCAATATAGAGATGAGTTATTTAGGTCCAAAACTATACATATTATTTCTACGTGTTCGAGTTATCTGTATTTTTGGTTTATGAACTTGACCCGAATAATTAAACGGGTCATTTTTAGATTGGCAAGATTGACGTAAATATTACGCCTAAATCAAACTAGCAAAAACCAAACACAGCTCGAATTGACACCCGTGATGGAGCAAGACAGTTCTTGATGAAGCAAATTGACAAATTCCGAGATGACCAATTTGCTGATCTAGCTGAAATGACCAATATGCCTCCCAGTCCAGCAAACAATGACTCAGCCAACAAGCAGACCTAGGAATGATAATTTTACAAGGTTGCCACAGCCTCAAAACATTACATATAGAGCAGAATTTGTATGTAATGTAATAAAAATATTATTACATACAAAACAGAACTTTTCATCATTTCATGTTTTCTTCGCCTAAAATAAAGGCCAAAACCAAGCAACGTTATCAAGGAGCATCAAGTGTAACGTACACAGCAGTCAAAATTGCAAAGAACAAAAATTCTAAAACAATAAGAGCATCCCTTTGAAGTTAAAAAAATGGTATAAATTTTCATTAAATTTATAAAAGCAGCTTATTCCAAAAAACATAAATGTGCTATCTATACCTCTACTATGAAGAACTCTGATAACAACAAAAAAAAAAATCTACGGTGAAGTATGATTTTGCACACTAGTAAGAAGCCTTGTAAGTTTGCTCAGAGTGTCACGAGCAGATATCGTATCGGGATGATCCTCACCGCAGATCGAAGTCCTGATAAAAACAGCCTTTCTGATCAGATCATCCCCAATATCAAACTGTCCCCCTCTCACCATCAACTTAGCCCTCACTTCCAGCACTGTAGCTCTAGCCAATGCTAGGTCTTGCCATAGACAAGGATTCAACTGCGCATTCGTCTGAATCGGTTTCAACAGAGCGACTTATCCAACCACTTGTCGACCGGCGTCACAAACGCTTGGTCCGTAGCTTCCAGCGCGTCCGTGCAGAGGCGGAGCAGCTCCATAGCCGCGTTGCAACGGGAGAACGTGACAAACGTCCTTATCGCGAGGGGCAAGATCACATCTTTCACGAGAACTAAAAGTTCCGTCACTTTCAGCTCCACGACGATCGGGTCTTTTCCGAACCCGAGGAGGAGAAAACACGCGGCCCATATGTGGTCGGAGTTTTGAGGTATCGAGCCGCGGGTAATGACGGCTCGTGCCATGGCTTGCGCGGCCCGATTCCTCGCCGGGCGAGAGCTTGATGAGATGGTTGAACTGGATAAAACCGCTCTTCGTGCAAGCTCGCGATGTTGAATCTCAACAAGAGAGACGATGCTTAACTTCGATCTCCGCCGCACGACGACGCAGCCGCACGATAACGAGCGCAAGATTTTTCTCCATAGCCGCCACGGGTGGTGTTTCTCGGGTATTTTTTATGGCGCTGCTAGAGATAAAAGGGTTGTTGGTATCGGCGCCGTGCGAACCAACCGCTCGCGAGAACCATTCTAGTCGCCAAACTTCTCGGTCGGTCCGCGTGGTCGAATATGGAGAAGCAAACCTCGAAAAGCTGCAGAAGGAAACTGTTTTTGCGCAGCGCGTGGTTTCGCGGCCGCCCCATGTTACGACGCGAAGGTGTCCGATTAATGGTATCCAATAGCCGGCTCGGATTAATAGGAAGCTCGGAGAGAATAGCTCCGACTATAGCAAGGCCGAGAGTTAGCCTTCCGAGTTTTTCCTCAATAACACGTAGCATCGATTTCTGTAATCGATTGATCTTTAACACTGCCCTGCATTAAAGACACGCCTCGACCCCGATAAATACGAAAGCCTCAACGGCTCGAGATTCATTATCCGAGACATGCGGGTCGATATGATAACATGAGTCTCCTCCGAACCGGGTAGCAAATCCATTACGTGTTTGTGATCCCACCAATCCTTTTCGCTCTCCAAATTGTCGACAGACCAGAAACGGAATATTCTCATGAGCTCCTTTCGATTCTGGCTATGGCTGTTTCCTCTTGCTCTTCAAGCTCTTTGGCCGGTTTTTTCCGTGCAGCTCTCTACCCCTACGCCGATTTCTAAAACGACCACAAATTCATGTAATTCTGGCGAATGTATCTGCTTTCCCGCCTATCCATAGGACCATTTTATACCTCTGATGAAACCGTAAGCTTAATTCTAACAGCAGCTCGGTTTTCCCCCATGCCCGACTCTCCGGATACGCAAGCGATTCCCTTGCCGTACACAATTTTCATCGATCGCCTCCGTCCATTTTTCCCACCACTCTTCGAACTTTTTTCTGCTGTTGTGGTTGAGAAAGTTCGGTATTCTGCATTTCGATTTCCTTTTCTGATTCCTTCCATACGACCGCTCTTTTCCCTTCTCGGTTACTACTTTCACTCCGATCCCCTTTTCGCTTCGTCTATAGAACTAGTCCTTCCCAGGCGATTGTCAAATTCTTCCGCCTCAGCCTAGCCTTGAGTTCGAAATAATCTCGCCGGGTATCTCCACTAACATCGCCTAAAAAGCATGAACTCCAGCTCGGATAACTCCTTTTCCTACCAACAAACGCCTGCCCGAGGAACGGGAACTCTTCTTTCTCGCCTTCTCTCTCCACTTGGTTAGTCTATCCACAACGCTCCGTCCCAACCTCAACGCCAAAAAAGAGTGACGGCTCTTAACACACAATCCTCCATTTCC
>JABTTQ020000836.1:0-50000 GCA_016081115.2 Rehmannia glutinosa | reverse complement strand
TTATGATCAACAACTTGCATGCCCGGGAAAAAGGAACCAAATCCCACGTATGATTAGAGACAAGAGCTTTATACTCGGTATCCATAGCAACCTTCCACTTGGGGTCGAGAGAGCTTCACTAACAAGAGAAGGCTCGAATGGTTTGGAGAGTCAGAAAGAGCTTAGGCTTATGGATGCTGGCTTTAGCTCGAGTGATCATGGGATGGGAAGAGGGATTAGTGGGAACTGAAGGAGCGGGAAGCGGGATGAATAGGTTCGAGGGATTAGTAGGAAGGATAGACGGTTGAGAAACAGAAGAGATGTGGTAGGAGAGACTGGAGTATGAGAAAGAAGGAGGGGCGAGGAGAGAAATTTAAGGGAATAGGGACTGCAGGGAAGAGGAGTAATTTGCTTTGAGGAGTGTGTGGAGAAGAAAAAAGAGAAGCATAGGGAAATTCACTTTCATTGAATGAGACAGTTCTACATATATAAACTCGCCATTTGGATGTAAACACCTATAACCTTTGTGAAGCGGACTATAGCCTATAAACACGCATTTAGCGACCGAAATTGAAGTTTGGAATTGTTGTATGGACGGAGATATGGGAAGCAAGCACAACCAAAGACTCGAAGAAAAGAGTAATCGAGGCACCGGTTTATATAAACAAGAAAAGGAGACCGATTTTGGAGAATTGGTGTTGGCAATCGATTGATGAGTAATCTGATTTATTCTGTAGTTAGGGTGGTTAGTGATGGATGTATTCCTTCCTTTATAAATAGCTTTGTAACCCCTCAACAATAATCAAGTTGGAATAATAATTCAGTTTTATATTTTCTATATTTTCAACATGGTATCGAGCTATTTATAAAGGAAGGAATACATCCATCACTAACCACCCTAACTACTGTAACAAACTTTGACAGTTACAACAACTTCTTTCTAACTACCTAACAAGAATCGGGCGAGTTAACGAGAATTCAATAGTCAAGTACAAGTTTAGCCCACATATGTTCACTCGAAAATTCCATAAAAATTTTTTTAGATGTAGTTCAAGTGGTCAGAGATCGTGTTACTAGACAATTTGTCCCGGGGTTCAAATTTCATCCCCAACATCCTATTTCCCTTTCCCTTTCAAAAAACAAAGAAATTTATATTTCAACGGAAAGAAAATTGCATCTACTTAACATTTTTTTTTTGAATTTATATTTCAACAAAAAAGGACCCGGAAATCAGATTGAGTACAACCTTGTACAAATATAAGAGGCCCAATCTGGATATAAATCGTCTGGAATATCTCTGCAAAGCCCAAATAAATTTCTTGATTCCATTAATGTGTGATTGCGAATGGCCTCTCCAGTGTGTTTTTTTCCAATTGAGAATATCTCCGCACTTTTGATCGAGAACACGACTCCATACCTTTTTTTTTAATTATGGGACATCTTTTTTCCTCAGGAATGATTCCAATTTATGGGGTAGGGAGGACAAACCCAACTTCAACACTCTACGTTAATTAAGAGTCGAACTTGGGACCTCTGGATTGGAATTATAATCATCCAATGAGAAAATTCAACCTTATGCTTAGACTGTCTAGACATCAATTGAATTACACTCGTATAGTTGTATGTGCTTATTTGTGTAGGATAATAAGCCGTGTGATGTTATTGATTGGCTAGGCCCGACCAAACGGAATCGGAACCGGAATTGAACCGAATCGGAATCGTAGTTAATGGTTCTTGAACCGGTTCGGTTCGAACGTGAAGGAACCGTCTTTATCGGTTCGATTTGATTTCTCCTTTGGAAGAACCGTGGAACCACCAGTTCCATGGTTCTAGTTCCACGGTTCCGAACCGCCGTTTCCATGGTTCAACAAATATAATGAACTTTATAATGAATATAATTTAAAATTTAAAGGAGAAACGAGTTAGCAAGAAATACAACCTACATCTACTACTTCAACCGGTTTAAGGAAATTTAGCTTATCACAATGCTTAGTTAGGGAAAAAAGTAATCAACCAAAGAGTTCCTCAACTTCTAACATAGAACTTGAGAATTATTATAGTACAAGTTTTGAATTTAGTGAAACAGAATGATTTAGACATATTGCGGTGGTGGTCACAAAAACGCCAAGTTAACCAATCATTTCGATCGTAGCCAAGGAGATTTTAGCATGTCCCATTTCAACTGTGGCGGTGGAGCAAGCTTTAGGCTCCGGTGGGAACATGTTGGACGAGCAAAGGCTGTGTTTGCATCCGGACAACTTAACATCAAAAGGTAATAAGGGTAAAAAGGTAAGCGAACTACGTGGAATTTGATTCCACTATATCCTAAGAGGATACGTGGACAATTTAATATTAATTATTCATATTAATTATTAATATTAAGTTCAAGCCCATTTTTTTTTTCTTTTTTTTGTTCTATTTAATTTAAAGTCTTCAAATAATCTAAGATAATATTCTAATTTTGGTACTGAATTATATTTGTGTTATATTTAAACAAAAAAATTATTTTTTTTTAAATAAAAGATGGTTCCACGGTTTGATTCGAAATGGAACCGCTTCCCATTCCCGATTCGATTCCGAAACATCTTGGAACCGTCTGTTCAAAGTTCCTGGTTCCATATTATTTGGAACCGGAACCAGCAGCCCGGAACCATGGACATGCCTATGATTGGTCATGATAATTTTTGAAATTTCACAAATCGTCCTCTTGATTAAAAATCACGGCCTGAAATATAGAAAAGTTTCATGAAGAGGTTCGTAAGGGCAGAAAAGACAAATCCTATTTGAGAAGGACTACTGTGCATGATTACTAATACTATTAAAAAAAGAATGAACCCCATTTCTTAGGGCTCCCACTGCCCTTGCTCTAGAGCTTTATAGATGATTACTAATACTATTGCATAGACGGAGTAGGGAATTTTTTAGAAGAGGGCATACTTTAGCCCTGTTTTTTTTCATTTCCAAGTGTCGGTGCATGTTTCCAATTTACTATTCATAGAAATTGGAATATTGAAAGCAGATTCTACCACTATAAACTTTTCAAACTATTATATACATAGAAATTTGAAAATAATATCCAAAAACATACAACAAACATACTTCATTTTCATTACATGTATTTTTCTATTCAAAACTCTATTAATCAAACATATTTCCATTTTTAAATCAATATGAAATTTAGTTTACATTCATTCACGCAAACATAATATCAATTTTCATATGACAACCAATAAATTCTCAAAATTAATTTTGTATCACCAACAACTGAAAAAGGATTAGGGAAACATAACCATACAAAGACCTTTGTTTTTTTTTAAACCTAATTCATGTGTACTCTTTAAAATTAAATAATAAATAGTAGAAAAGAAAAATAATAAATTGTAAACAAGATAATAAATAGTAAAAACAAAAAGGAAAAAAAATTAGTGGGCACGTTCCCCTAGGTGTAATGGATCCATCTTTGGAGGGGTGGTTTAGGCTGTATCGATTGTACTTTCATTCCGTCAAATTTCATTTTCTTAGAGAATAGCGGTGATTTTTTTTTTTTAAAAAAAGTGAATGTTGGATGTTTAGAGCTTCTCCAGCAGCTCTTCAAAATTGCGCTTGGCGCTTTAATTGCTATTCCAGCAATGCGCTAGATGATGCGCCAATTTACATTTTGCTATAGTGCAACGCCATTCACTGTTTTGACGACCAATTTTTTTTTTTTTTTTTTTAAGGTGTTAATATGTTTGACTTAATTTTAAAGATTGTAATTAATCTTATATTTCAATTAATATAATAAAAAAATAATATTAAAATTAAATCAATTATATGTGATGGCTTTTTTTAAAATATATGAGGTATAATTTGAATAATATACTACGAGATTTAAAATACTACACATAAAATTATAAATCTTACCTTATTTGAAATACTTAAACATAAAACTACTACAATAATAAAAATTAAATAAAATAACTACACTATAAATATCTTGTCAATTATAAAGCAATATAAATCAATATTAAATGAATAAAATAAGAAATCTTAAAAAATATCCTCTTTTAGTGTAAAAGAGAGTGGTGTAAACTGGTGGAGATAGAGTGCATGTTCTGCACAATAGTGGAGATTCTGCACTAAAGTGGTGCAAACTACTAGAAATGGTCTTAGAGAAAGTAACTATTGTGTTGATGTAATTGAATAAAAATGAAAAATTAAACAAAAAATAGGCAATATGGATCTCATTTTATACATTTTTTAACTAGCTAGTGATAAATTAAAGAAATTATTAGAATTCTTTATATGAATAGGGGTGAAGAGAGAAATAAATTATGTAATGAAGTATTGAGAAGTGTGAGAGAGAAACAAAAAAATATGAATGAAATGAAATTTTCTTTCCACAAACAATCACACTTCCTACAATTTTTCCCCTCAAAAATGAAAACTTGGGAAAAACTTTCACAACCTTAGTTTTCAATTGGGAATGGTATATAATATTGGGGTGACATTTCGTGTCATAGGTCGGGTTCGTGTTTGGGTTCGGGTTGATTTCGGGTTTTGCTTAAAAACATCAAAAATTAATTAAAATATAAAATAATTACGTTTACACGAATTAGTAGTATTGTGTCGATTTGTGTCAGTCGTGTTCGTGTTCGGGTTCAGATTTCTCTCAATAACTTTAAGTTGGATTATCGTGTCATGTCAGAGATTGCCACAATATCATCCTTAGTATATATATGGACACGGGCCGGTTTATGCCTTTTATGGTTACAAGAAAATAAGCCAAGTTACATATCCTGCTTAAATAGTTATATTTCCTTTTTTTTCTTTGTGATTTGATCAAATTTACCTTTGGGTGGCGCTATTGGCACCCCCTTTTTTGATGAGTTCACCCACCTTCTAAGTACACCATCCCCTACTTTTTAAAAAATGGGACAATTGATGAGTTCACCCCCCTTTTTTTCCAATTTTACCCTTGCACTTATTTTCCCTCCCAAATACACCCAAAATGATAAACCCAAGGTGCGGCGACGGCGACGGAAGAAATTCCACCAAAATTTTTTGTTCCGGCAATGAAAAATATGTAATATCTTTTAGATTACGCATTTTTTAATTTATTTTAATTTTAAATTTAATACTTTAATTTAATTTCGCACTTATAGTTGGATTATTTGGGTAATTATTGGGTATAAGTGTTGTGTAATTGTATTTGTTTGATTCTAGAGTTACCATTTTTTTTCTGGTTTTTGTCTGAGTTTGGGGAAGAAGACGACGGATGGCACGATGGGTGGCACGATGGTATACTCGATCGTGCCATAAGGCACGATCGAAAAGTAACTACGATCGTGCCATCGATCGTGCCATCATGCAAGTGGCACGATCGAAAAGTAACTACGATCGTGCCATCATGCAAGTGGCACGGCACTCGAAAAGTAACTACGATCGTGCCACACGATTAACTACACTGCGATCGTGCTGGCATCGCACTTTTGTTATTCAACAAGAAAATTTTCACCGTTTGTAAAAATGAAAAAATAACACACTTTTAAGTTACAAAATTAAGGATATACTTATATTATTCGACAAAATTAAATATTGTCAATAATGTGAGTGTTTAAAAATATAGGGTTTACAAAAAAAAATCGAGTTTTTACAAAAACGTGGGTGAGGTGTGAGGAAGATGAAGTGAATTGAAAATTATTTATTTGAGTAAGGGGTATCATAGTCTTTTAAACCAATGACATTTTTGAAATTATATAAAAGGGTGTACTTAACAATTTTGGGGGTGTCAATAGCGCCACCCTTTACCTTTAAAGATGGGCAAACGCCCGAACGGGGCGTAAGGTCAGTGATGATTAACATGTACAATAGGTCCATATATATAGCAATGTCCGATTTATCTGATTTTTTTTTCCAGGTTTTCATTCAACTCACTCTACTTTCGTGTGATGGCTCTGTGATTGGATGGAGTTGTTTGCTAAATTTAAAGTTCTATTTCATCTAATATTTTGTTACACTCTAAATATTTATTATTATATTCCTAAAAAAAATTCATATCATCTTTTGAAAATAGAAACGAGAGCAAACCAACACCCAATTAGTACCGGTTGTACAGACCTACAAGGGCTTAACCAAGATTCGACACCAGGAGGTCAATAGTTGAAGATCAAATATTTATTTTATATAATAATAAAATTAGGAATACATTGTAATTTTTGCATCAAATACAATATTAATAATCATCCCTAAACATCTCAATACACATAATTAAAATCCTATTATTTTAAAATTTAGAAAGTCGTATCTTGGGTATCACGAAAATCCTTTATAATAGAAACAAGTAAGTATTCCACAAAAGTTGAAGTATTTTTTTTTTTTGAAATGACAAAATTTGAAGTATTAATATAATGTATTGAAATATGAAAATTTAAGTGTGTAAACCACTGTAGGCCAATAAATTTTAAAACATAAAAGTTCTGGCCGGTTTAGAATTTTTATCGGCAATATGGAAACCAAAAGAACATGAGATTCAAAATTGAAAAAAATAAATTTTTAACAAAAAATTGCCCAATTTTACTTATATACATATTATAAATATAAAAATAAAAAATAGCATAAAAAAATATAAAAATAAAAATGTTTTGGGGGAGGCCAACCTCTCCCCACCAACCATAGGTCCGCCTAGGGGTGACAAATCGTGTAATCGTGTCGTATTTCGTGTCGACACGATAACGACACGATCCGATAAGCTACGATACGAACACGACAAAATAAGAAATGTACTGACACGGACACGAACACAATAATTTTCGTATTGACATGACACGATACAATATGACACGATAAGTCTGAAAATGTTTAAGTTTCAATGATACGATATTACACGATAAGACACAATATCAAATTACACGATATGACATGAAAAAACATGATACAAATGACAAATTTCCAAATCAAGAAATAACCACTGCAGTCCAACATATGAAATAAAAATATTTGAAAATCTCATCATGCCATACAAGACAAAAAAAGAAAAAAACCAGAGATAAAATATGGTTCAACCATTACAAACACTTCAAATTACATAGTTCACATATGGTAATGAACTGTGATATGTGGATTTCTTCTTAAAATCCAAAAGTACTTCATGTTTCGACGTGCTATATGACCAAAAACTCCAAAAAGCAATGCTCTATTTGATTGATAAAAAACAATGAAATATAAAATAAATAGCAAGTTATGGAATTAATAATTAAACAAAAAAAGAATAAAGCTTGCAAGAATGAAAATTAACAAAAAAGGATGCAAGCTTTTACCTTTCATGTAAAGGTAGAACATTAAGTTGAAGCATGAGAAACAGTCTCATCCATCAAATCTTCCACCAGCTCATCAATAGGTAGTTCACTCTCAACAACTTTGAAAAATAATAGAATAGCAATTATTAAAAGCAAGAAAACTTAATTAACAGATAAAAAAATAAAAAGCCGACATATGAAACATAAAAATATTAATAAAACAAAAAGTTATACCTTTATCTCCATACAACCAATCTCTTGTACAAATAATTGCTTCCACGGTATTTGGTTTGAGTGCACTTTGATATTGGTCTAATACTCTTCCACCAACACTAAAAAGAGATTCTGAAGCCACTGTAGTTATAGGAATGCACAAAATATCACGAGCTATGAAAACGACCAAATGATATCTATATTGATTTCCTTTCCAATACTCAAGAATATCAAGATTCACTTTCACATCCATCCGTGGTTCTTCCAAATAAAGCTCTAGCTGAGATTTTTGTTGGCTTAACCCAAACTCAGTATAAAATTCATTGAATTCCTACAATGTACCAAATTAAATAACAATTATAAAAGAAACTGCTAGAATAATCCATAATTGACAATTATATTCATTGTAAATTACCTCCACCATAGCAATAGCCATTTCATTTTCATAACTAGAACTTGGATGTGGAACATCCATCATATTTGTTGTGGTGCTCTCTTCTTGGCTAGGGCACATCTTGTAATACTCGTCAAAAAGAGCAAATAATCTCAAACGAGCTTGGTTTTTTTTTCTTTTTTTTTTTCCTTTTTTTTTTGGTTCGTAATCTTGTTTGGATTGATTTTGAGGTTACTTTGGAAAGGAACTTACTTGTTTAAATATAGAGTAATCCTTGAAAAATCAAAATGGAGGGCTTGACGATTAACAAGAAGTGGTCGTTTATGTACGCCGAACAAATAAGGCGATGTACGTAGGACCATAATGTACTGGCGACTCTCGAGTTGTCTGTTGAAGTGTGAAAGAAGAGAAAGAGTGAAAATTTTCATTTTGCTAGAGAATAGTGGTGAAAAAAATTTTGAAAGAAAAAGATGAATTTTGAGAGTGTGATTGGATGTGAGATGAAAAAATAATGATGAATGTTGATTTGATTTAAAAATAGTAACTAATGATTGAATATGATTGGTAGTTATAAATGTGTGAGTGAGTGAATAGTAAAATTTGTGGGAGAATGTGTAATAATGATTAGTTTTTTTGTAGAAAAATGTGTAGATATGATTGGTAAGAGAAAAAAATGAGCAAAAGTAAAAGTGAGAGAATATTATATTTTAAAAAATTTTCATAAAAATTGCATGTTAGGTCAAAAATTCTCCAAATAAACGAAAATAAAATCTCTTCCACATCCAATCGCGGCCAAAACCCCGAGTGAAATGAAATCTGGTTTTTGTTTTGAGATTTTGATTTACTGTTTTGTTTTGGTCATTTGTGTGAAAACATAAACTAAAAACGTTTTTAAAATGAAAAATGGACAAAAGTCGTGAGTCAATAAGTGTAAAGTCTAAACTCTAAACATTATCGCCTCATTTATTATATATTTTATAATTTTGCTTTTTATTGAGTTTTCAGGTTAATGTGTCACTAACGGATTATCGTGTTATTATCAGATATGTGTTTCAAAACAGATCGTGTCGCTAACAGATTAATAGGTCAACGTGTTATCCGTTATCTTTTATCGTGTTTATCATGTTACACGAACACAACACAAAATTTTCGTGTCCTTATCGTGTCGACACGATAATGACACGAACACGATAAAACTAAACACTAACTTGCTATTTTCGTGTCATGCTATCGTGTCGTGTCAAAAATTGACACCCTCGTATCCGCCCCTGCCGCCCTAATTCCCTCCAATCAGATCGAAGATCTTGGGTTATAAGCAAGGACAAAGTTACTTTAAGAGAGAAACATAGGCATGCTTTTGTTTTGTACTATGAGTGAGCTAGAAAGGCTGAAGGAAAGCCATGTAATAATGCTTTCGAATCTCGCTTAGACGTATGCATCAGCTTTTTTAATTTTGTGTCAAAAAAAAGTGACAAGCGCGCAGTTGACTTGACAAGACCTCGGCAAAACATCTTTTCTTTTTATTTGTTTTTATTTTTGATGGGGCTTTTATTTTTAATAAAAGGATAACGATAACGACTAGCGATGCAATTGAGCCGAAACTTTTGAGAGTTTGAAATGACTTCGTTTATTATCAAAGTTACCTGGAACTTAAATTTATCAAATATATTGATGACTCACGAACTTTTTCAAGCCTTAATCGAGCATAAACAAGTGTAGTAAATATTAGTTATAAATTATTCTTACAATTATAATATATATTTCTAAAACACATAATATATCTATTAAAAACTATGTCCATGATGGGCGGGATCAGATTATTCCTACATATATATAGATATTAATATAAAATTTTATATATTTTTCTAGAATTGTATTATTAAAAACTTTATTAAAATATTTATTATTTGGAGAATACTAATTTTCTAATATTAAAATTTTATCATATCAAAACAATTATAAATGCATATGATATATATAAAAATATTTTGTGTTACTAGGTATACATTTAGGATTTTTTTGTTGAATCATTAATAATTTTACAGAATGTATTCAGTTTTTAATAATAAAATATAACATTTTACTATGTTATACTATATAAAATAATATATATATATAACCATGAGGTACGTTGATATATAATCTCGTATAAAATTTCGCATCGCATCATCAATTACTCGCGGCTTGTTTTCATCAATACTTACCTTATATAATTAAAATTATATGTATATTCTTAACGTATATTGTTAGAAAACTCTCAAATTATTTTTCATGTGAGTTTTTTAATTAAAATTTTAAGTATTCAAAAAATTAAAATAGAAATAAGACATAATATAATTATTTTCCAAAAAAAATAAATTATTGTTATTTAAACAAGTATAGGATCAATAAAAATCCAGTTTACAAAAACTAAGCATTTGGTAAGTATTTGTGATTTCTTAAAAAATGAATTATTATTTTAATTAAAAAAATGATAAAATTACAATAAATCTGATTTCCAATAAATAATATTTTATAATTATTTATTTAAATTTAAAAAGTGTAAAATCAGTTGTCAAAACCTAATTTATCTTAATTGTTAAATCTACCACAATTATGATATGGGCATTAAAATAACCAAAAATTTCAATATTTTAATATGAAGTGATACAACACACAAACACACACATATGTATATAAATACATACACACACACACATATATATATATATATATATATATATATATATATTAGTTCAACTTAGACCACATTCCTTCGGTGAGACATGATGGACTAATCAAATCTATTCATTTAATTTTTTTAAAGGTTGTGATTTTTTTCTAATTTTTTGGACTTTTTCCCATTTTTTTTATTCATTAAGGGGTAGAACGATACTTTTTATTATCGAATGATTTTTTTAGTATCCTTTGACTTTTTGAAATTATTTTTATGGGGCAGGTTGTAACTCCTGCATTTAATTGCGTCATTTTAGTATGCAATATTTTTTTCATTTTTTCTTTAGAATCCAGTATAATTAGGGTTCTTTTGTTGTTTAGATAGCTATTAGGTAATGCATATTTAGTTGTTTTTTGTTGCACTGTGTATGACACTGACATAGTTGAGTATAACGTACTATATTTAGTTTTTACACATTGCATGGATAACTTCTAGATAATGCATATATAGTTAGTTAATGCTTATGGCCTGGAATTAGATTGGGCGAATTTCATTTTTTCGATGCGCACACAATATATTGATTTTTCAGTTATGAATCATTTACGGAATAATTGCCGCAATAAGAAAGTGAATATGATATAGTTAAAATAAATTGAAAAGTCAATATATGAAAATTTAAATTAAATGTGAAAGATTGTATTTTATAGTATTGGTAAAATCGATATAATTCTTTCTAATTGTACAATATTTAATTCTCAAATCACAAGCCTAAATTAGATTGATTATCATACCAAAATTAAAAGGTAGAGAGTTAATGATTTATGTTAATCATTACAATTAAAAATATAATGCGCTAGCCATGCAAGTCTTCTTTTAAATTAAAAAACATAAAAAATTATTTTTAGCAAGTGCAAATAGACGGGAAAATATTTTTAGAAATATGTTTGTTATTATATATAGAGAGAGATATGAAAGCTTTCATGACAAAAATATGGACATGGATGCCTTCAATTCAAAATTTTTTTCTTGTATTTGATTCAATGTTTAATAATATCAATAGAAGTGCATTATTAGCATCAGGGCGGAGCTAGATTTATAATGTTGGAGGGACTACTTAATTTTCGGAGAGCTAATTCAATAAAGAATAAATATTTAAATACTAAAAGTATAATATTTTAAATAATTGTACATAAAAAAATTGAATTTTCATTTTTTTGGAGAACACCCCGATTACCGAAAAAAAAAAAAAAAAGGAATGCCCTGATTAACATCATTCTTTTTTGTTTTTGTTTTTTGGTAACACGAGGATTTCCAAGGGTCACTCATCCTAGCTAGTACTATCTTCGCCCAATTACACTTAATTTCAGTGTTATCATAGAATCTAATACATACTGATATGATCACCCTTATTAACTTCATTTTATACACATGATGTTTAGCATTTTGGCGTGTAGTCTAATATAAAATTATATAATAAAATATCGTTTGAAATAGAAAATCCCATATGCTTTTCATTCTTTTTCTCAGGCAACATGTATGGGTGGTCTCGATTTTGGAATCACTGGTTTTAATTTCTAAAAATTTAGGAACCAAAATGTGAATTGTTGCCTCATGGTTCCGATTTAACCAAAATCATTTGTTTTTCTTTTGATAATTTTCTCATTTTATTTTAAAAATAATTTATCAATTTCGATTACAAAAAAGGAAAAGAGAAAAGAAAAAAGAAAAAAAGAAAAAGAACTTGGACTTAATGTTAATAATATTATTAGGTTGCCTACGTATTCTCTTAGAGAAAGCAAAATCCACATAGTTCATTTATAACATTTAGTTTAAAATATATTTCATGCAGTTGCGAATATAGAACATCATAATGAAAAATTAATATATAATATATTCAATTGAATATTTTCAATTTTAACCTTGAAATTGACCTTTTTAACCTTTGGTTCCATGATTTTTGACGCTAAGGAACACAAACTATTACCCAAATCGGAATAGGCCTGCGCGATTCCTGCTCTGATTTTGGAATCAGATTCCGATCAACGAATTGTTGGCCACAATTAAAATTCCAATTTGGAACACGACTCTGACACTGATTCCATTAGACCACCTCTAGCTAGGGGTATCAATTTGGATTGAGTCCGGGTTCGTTGGTTCGCATGTTAGAAACAGCCAACCTAAACCCGCCCCATTTATAATTTGTGTCAGAATCTTTAACCCGAACCCGACATGCTTATTTCACAGGTAACCCATACCCCACCCGCTTAACCCGTCTAATAAAATTATTTTTATATATTTTAATAATTTTAACTGAATAAATTTATATTTTTAAAATTAATCACTGTGACACACTATTCAATCAATAAAAAATATCCAATTGACAATATACAAAAAGAAATAACGTAATTACATAAATAACATAACATACTAATTGTATTTTGAGAATAACATTAAAAAAGACATGCAAAATAATAATATCATAATTAAAGAGACTATCATTTAAGTATTATGGATGTGTATTGTTGTTTTTTTTCTTACAATTAAGTTTACTTAGTTTTCTTCTAAATTCACATACGAGTTAGACGAGTTAAATGGTTTATAGTAGGTTGAGCGAATCCGACTGTTTATTTGACAGTTAACCCATTTTGTCCTGACCCAAGAAGCTTGGACACATATCCATTAATTTCGTGTTAGGTTAGGTAATCGAGTTTTTGTGTCGGTCCAAAATTGACACCCTACCCTAGCTAGCATCAATATAGTTTGGATAGAATGATAAGATGATGTATGAATGTGTTTCCAAGTCCATTTTCCAGGTTTAGTGTTGGAAATGAATTTTCAAACTTTATTGGTTTTCGTGTGAGAATTGAGAATATGTTTTATTTGTTGCCTGAAATTCTGTTTAGAAATAAAAATATATTTGGTTATAGTATTTTTGACATAAATTTGCGTGATTGTAGTGTATTTTTGACATAAATTTGCGTGATTATAATGTATTTTTACATAGATTTACGTGATTATATTGAAAATTTGTTTGGTTATATTTTTAAAAGAATCTTTCCATAAAAATAAAAAGTGAAAATGACTTTATTTTTATTGAGAATTTTTTAAACAAACATAAATTTATTTTTTGTAATAGTTGGAAATTGAAAAATTGGATTTAAAAATAATTCCATACATACCCTAATATTTCGTAGTATTGTACGGCTTTCTTCTTTACATAGCAGTAGACGACAAAAAGGTAACATCACCACTTCATAAAAGCAATGAGGGAGGTAGGAGGTGCTTTGGATTATTTACTAGATAATATGGGACTGATGGGATTTTGGATTTGACAGGACACAGATTCGTTGGTAAAGGTGTAGGTTTTGAAAATTGGTAACAGCGTACAACGTTATTATTGCTATTATTAAATTTTTAATTTTTGGTGGAAGAATAGAAGTGAAACTGGTATTTTTAAAATTCTAATTTGACAAAAATATAAAATTGAAAATGGAAATTTGAAAATCAACCCATATTTATGTTCATAAGTCAATTTGTGATACGACGATAATCTCGACACGAATATAAATTCACGAATTTAACATGTATAAGTAGAAATGTACGATCATATGCGAGACCCCAAGGATTGGCCTAGCGGCCTTGAGGTTACAATTACACCTCAAGATCCTGGGTTCAAACCTTGATTATCTCAAAGTGAGGGGTTGGGATTTGCTGGATTTAAAAAAAAAGTATAAACGTCGCAGTTGGGTCAAATTCGGGTCATATATGGTTAACACGATAAAAAATAGGTTAGGTATGATCGACCCTCATGTCAACATCATTAACCTATTTAACCCATTTAATTGTATAATGGAATAATGGATATACTATCTTCATATTTTGTAATGTTTTAATTAGTTATATGATGAACAAATTATTGAATATATTTCTAGTAATTTAATGTATTTCATTTATAATTTAACTGCATAAGAACTACATGTAGGTTTTCTTCAATTAAATAATGGAAATGCAATTTTGTCTTAAAAGACTTGCAATAATGTTCCTTTGTGAATAAAGTAATACAACTATTATTGTCATTTCTGAGTAAATAAGGTGAAAGTGGAAACAAATGTGAAGCTCTAATATCCTGTAATAAGTCTTTTAAATAAACATTAAGAAAAGGTTAAATATTTTAAAAAATTACCAATTAGTATTTCTCATATTGAAAGAATATAAGCAACAATAAAAATCACATATTCACAGTTTCATACACACACATGCATATAATTGGATTGAGAATTATCATGTAGAATTGTCCACAAATTTTAACTCGTATTGTTAAATACTAATAGAGTTTAATTACTAACACATTCACACATCTAAAATCCCCTTGGATATAGATATAGTGATGCTCAAAATACATAAAGAAAATTGTATAAAGAAGAATATAGGCAAAATATAGATTAGGAAGTTATACACAAAAATCTACATCTCTTTTTACATAAGAGAATTAATTACATGTCCTGATAGAAAGCTCCAGTCATCTAAAATGTGAAACTATAATATTGAAATTAAGATATGAATGCTAATTGAATCAAATGTTTAAAACCTAGGGTTGTGAATTTGTGATTGGTAAAAACTACAACTTAACAACAAAAAAAAAAAAACAATAAAGAAAAATTAACAGCCTAACAAACATAGAAAATAAAAGATTCTCCCACCCCCAAAACCACCGCCACATCCGACACCACCCATCCTCGCCCAAGTTGGTCTCTCTCTCCGGAGTCTAAACGGACTCGCCGGCGCCACGTCTCGATCGTGTTTTCCACCTTGTTTTCGGTCCCCCGCCATCCAAGTCGCTCGGCACCTTCATGGCTTTAC
The DNA here is from genome assembly GCA_016081115.2 of Rehmannia glutinosa. Taxonomy (NCBI): domain Eukaryota; kingdom Viridiplantae; phylum Streptophyta; class Magnoliopsida; order Lamiales; family Orobanchaceae; genus Rehmannia; species Rehmannia glutinosa. The sequence goes on along the minus strand of JABTTQ020000836.1, from coordinate 34,621 downwards.
AACATCCATTTCGATGATGGGGGTGTTCATTTTGACGGGCTCACGCCGCATACCGCGAGCAAAAGGTCGAACAAACACATGAGGTCACCACAAAGCTTTCATTCTCACGGGAGAAGAAATCATTTGCTTGGGAGGGGAGAGGGAGATGGGGTGGGCGGCTGGTTGGGGGGTGGGAAAAGAGAGAGAAAAATTTAGGGTTTGAGTTGTAGAGAGAAGGTGGAGAGAAAAAGAAGAGAGATAAGGGGTTGGCCTCCAAACTGACAAATTTTCATTTTGGAGTGAAATTTTTTTAGGATATGTGATTGTTTGTAGAAAAATTGAATTTTTTTTTTTTTTTAAAATCTCACTTCTCTCCAAAATGAACTCATTTATCTCTTTCTCTCTTACACTTCCCAATATCGAGTTATACTATTTATTTTTCTCTCCCCACTATTCATATAAAGAATTCGATAATTTCTTTAATTTTCACTATTTTTCTTAATCTTGATAACAAAAGGTATAAGATGAGACCCATATTACATATTTTTATTTTTTATTTTTTTATTTTTATTCATTTTTTTGCATTATAATTTACACTATTTTTTTTCCACAAAAAAATCACAACACAACCAATATCTCTAAGGACCCATCTAGATGGAGGAATTTGAAATTCCAAGGGATTTCAAATGAATAGATTTCAAAGTCATTGGATTTGAAATCTATCTCTTGTTTGGATGATGTGGATTTATCATTTATGTAAGGATTTCAAATTCATCGTAAGTTTTGATAAAAAAAAATTTAGAAGCTCTATTTATTTTCTTAATTGATACTTAATAAATAAAAATAAAATAATATAATCTTATTATTTTGTAAATAATTATAATTTTATACACTAATAAAAATATGAAATATATAACTTTTATTATATCCGAATATGTGTGATGATAATGCGTGTGCATATGTGAGGAGAGTATGTGTGAGTGTGTATGGGTGTGTAAATATGTGTGCGGTGTGTGTAAGTGTGTGTGTAAATGTGTATGTGTAAATATGTGCAGTGTGTAAATATGTATAAATGTGTGTATAGTGTCCTGTAAATGTGTGCGTGTGTGTAAATGTGTACAATGTATGTAAGTGTGTATGAATATGCAAGTGCGCATAAAGAGAAAAAGAAAGAATGGATTTCAAATGATTAGGTTTTGGGAGGGATTTGAAATCCTTTGAAAATGAACTAAAACTTAAAGAGGGATTTGAAATCCAAAAATTTAATTTATATGCCAAATAGGGGTGTGAATTTAGCTAAGGATTTCAAATCTCTCCTCCCAAATCCCATCTCAAATCCCCCAATCCAAATGCACCCTAAAAGATTTTTCATCGCATCAATACAATCATTAAATTTTCTCTACACATCCTATTTTCACTCTTAAAAAGATTTAAAAGTGGATGAAATGAAAGTACAACCAATCACAATCCTAGTTTCCAAAACTATTATTTCAGGTTGCATTTAGATGGAAGGATTTGGATTTTGGGAGAGGATTTAGGAAGGATTTCAAATGACTTCAAATAGAAAAGATTTAAAATCCTCCAAAATGACTCCAAAAATAGCTTCCAAGAATTTGAAATCCATTATAGAATGACTCCATCCAAACAACCTCAATGGATTTTTTATTATGGATTTAAAATCAATAGCTCAAATCCTTCCATCCAAATGAAGCCTCAAATAATTTAACAAGTCAGTGGAAAAAAGCACCACTCATTTATATGCCAAATAGGGGTGTGAATTTAGCTAAGTATTTCAAATCTCTCCTCCCAAATCCCATCTCAAATCCCCCAATCCAAATGCACCCTAAAAGATTTTTCATCACATCAATACAATCATTAAATTTTCTCTACACATCATATTTTCACTCTTAAAAAGATTTAAAAGTGGATGAAATGAAAGTACAACCAATCACAATCCTAGTTTCCAAAACTATTATTTCAAAGTTGCATTTAGATGAAAGGATTTGGATTTTGGGAGAGGATTTAGGGAAGGATTTCAAATGACTTCAAATAGAAAAGATTTAAAATCCTCCAAAATGACTCCAAAAATAGCTTCCAAGGATTTGAAATCCATTATAGAATGACTCCATCCAAACAACCTCAATGGATTTTTTATTATGGATTTAAAATCAATAGCTCAAATCCTTCCATCCAAATGAAGCCTCAAATAATTTAACAAGTCGAAAAAAAAAACACCCACTCATTCTCTCTCTACTTTTCTCTCCTCCTTCTCTCTACCCCCAAAAAAAAAAAATCCTAACCTACTTCTCCTCCTCCCTCCCTCCCCCTCTCTCTACAGCCCCCCTCCTTCCTTTACCCCTCCCCTCCCCTCCATGTCTTTTATTGGAGGGCCAACAATGGCGGTCCTTTGGGTGTCCGAAGGTGGCCGAAATTTTTGGTTCAGGGTGAAAACGGGTCAGAGCTTCACGGAGGTGTCTCGGAGCTGAGAAGACGATGGGTCGCGGCTTGACCGACAGATTTGGGAGAGGGTGAGGCATCTTTCTTTTTTTCTTTCTATTTTGTTTCTTATTTTTTAGCTATAGATTGTTGTAGTTTTCTTATTTTGTTTGTATTTTCTTTTCCCGGTTGATTTGCGAAACTCGTAGGCGGATCAATTTTTTCTATACTGTAGTATGAAGTGGTTGCTCGTGCCCGGTTTCAGTTTTTTTTGGTGTGTTACAGTCTCCTTTAAGGAGTGCTGAAGTCTCCCGGCGTGGAGTGGTTAATTTGGGGTGGGTAGTTTCTTAGTCCATGTGAATCCGAATTGGTTTTACCAATTCCCCGCAACTCTTAGTTAGTCTTGTCGGCTCTTGCTTGTTGGCTACGATTGTAGTTGTAATTTTAGTTTTTGAGTTGTTATAATAAAATGCTATCATCGACAAAAAAAATGCAAATATTGATCACATTATATTAATTTGAGATAGAATTAAAAAAAGACTCAAAAATAATGTGATGTGATCATGTAAATTTAGAGTTATCAAAATGCAAACCGGATCGTGGACTGGTTCGACCGACCCGAGATTTGGATTAGACCATAATTTTCTAGGCAAAAAAAATCGGATCTATTTGACTCGATCTAATTAACCCACGGTCGATGTTAACCCGACTTTTAGACCGATTAGATAGTTTATTTTGCACAAAATGCAAAAACGTCTTCGGACTCGGGTCATGAGTTTTCATGGCCCAACCAAAATACGCAACACCACTTAGAAAAAGAAAAAGAAAACCATAATGCGAAAAAAAAAAAAAAAACGGGCTACGCTACTTTGCTACTCGCTAGTTAGGGATGGCAATGGCGGGACGGAGCGGTATGGGACATACCATCCCCCGTCCCCGAATCTCATTTCAAATATCATCCCCGTGCACATTCTCCATTTTGGGCATCCGGTACGGGGATGGGAATTCCCATTCGGGAACGGGGTCCCAGCGGGGATTTGGGGTCCCCGTTTTGTATTTTTAATAAAAAATAATTTTTTTACTTAAAATAGTTAATAATTAAAATAGATAAAATATCATGAATCACTAGCTAATCTTATAATAACTCTACTATATAAAATACTTTAACAAATTGTGTTAAATACAACAATTTTCGAAATACAAAATCTTATAATTTTTAAAATTATTATAGTATAAAACACATAATTTTTAGGGTTTAATTTTACAAGTTAATAAAATAAAAAATATAAACATAATTAATATTAGTAATATATATATGCATATATATATTTATATATATATAATTAATATTAATAATATATATGCATATATATATATTATTAATATTAATAATATATATATATGCATATATATTATTAATATTAATTATATATATATATATATATCGGTGAACGGGGACGGAACGGAAATCACCGTTTCATCTAATCGGGCGGGGCGGGGATGGGGATGAGACGGGGGATATAAATATCATCCCCGTCCCATCCCCGATTTCAAAAAAAAAGCGGGAATCCCCATCCCCGCTCCCATCCCCAAATTAATCGGGGATTTTCCGTCCCAATTTATTCGGGTGCAATTTATGGTTCCCCGCGGGGATTTTGCCATCCCTACTGCTAGTCTGCGATAGAGTAGCTATTTGTTCAAGACACAAGCATAAATAATGTGCCAAGAATGCAAATTAAATTTCCAAGAAACCATATCATTCTTGGTCAACGAGAAAAGCTTATAAAATCCCTCCTCCAGTAACTGGGAGTACTTACTTCACCATTGCCATAATCATCACACCAGTAAAAAAAACTTCACACAGAAAATCAATGGACTCTCATATTCACGTCAAACAGGAAATGTTCTCACCAGTAATAGATCCTATACTGCGTATCGTCAAGATCTCCGAAGAAGATAAACAAACTGTCGCACTTGTTCATAATGCGCCGATTGTTTCTTCCTACAACGACCGGATTCGACCGCTCCTCGACACCATCGACAGGCTGCGCCATCTCAAAATCATGCAAGAAGGCATCCAACTGCCGACGATCGTGGTGGTCGGCGACCAATCTTCCGGAAAATCCAGCGTTCTCGAGTCCCTCGCCGGCATCAGCCTCCCCAGAGGCCAAGGCATTTGCACCAGGGTACCTCTTATTATGAGACTTCAAAATCATTCAAACAGTAAGCCAGACCTTTCCTTGGATTTCAACGGAAAGGTTGTGCCAACTGATGAGGAAAACATAGCCGACGCCATTAGCCTCGCCACTGAAGAGATCGCTGGGAAAGGGAAAGGGATTTCAAACAGTCTGTTGACACTCGTTGTGAAGAAAAAAGGCGTACCGGATTTAACTATGGTTGATTTGCCTGGAATTACTCGAGTCCCCGTTCATGGCCAGCCAGAGGATATTTACGAGCAGATTTCGAAGATTATCATGGAGTTTATCACGCCTGAAGAGAGTATAATCCTGAATGTTTTATCAGCAAGTGTTGATTTCTCCACTTGCGAGTCCATCAGAATGTCTCAGCGTGTGGACAAAACAGGACAGAGAAACAAATCCATTGTTGGGATTCCTGTTTTGGCTCAAAGGTTAGTGAAAATTCAGGCCACGATTATAGTTAAATGTTTGCCTGAAATTGTTAGGAAGATCAATGACAAGCTTTCGGCCAACCTCGAAGAATTGAATAAATTGCCAAAGAATTTGACCTCAGTTGCCGAAGCAATGACAACTTTTATGCATATTCTTGGTAATGCTAAAGAATCCTTGAGGAAAATCCTTGTACATGGAGAGTTTGATGAATACCCTGATGTATTGGAGATGCATGGTACTGCCAGATTAGCGGAAATGCTCAACATGTACTCTGAAGAATTATTATCTGAAAAGTTAGCTAAAAATAAAGAGAATTTCTTGCTGGAAGAGATTAAGATTTTGGAGGAAACTAAATCAATCGGGCTGCCAAATTTTCTTCCTAAATCCGCTTTCCTTACTTTGTTGCAGAAAAAGGTGAATATGAAATCTGCGAAACCCTTTGATATCGTGGAGAAGATATGGAACTACATAGAAAATGTGGTTATCTCTGTCTTGTTGAGACATTCTGATAACTATCCACAACTTATGTCCTGTACAAGAAGGGCTGCTCAAAATCTTATTGACAAGAAAATGCAACAGTCGATCGATTGGGTGAATGATATGGTTGAGATGGAGAAGCTTACTGATTATACGTGTAATCCCGAATACACGTCTTCTTGGAATAAGTTCATGTCCCATCAAGATGAATTCATGAAATGCATTAATAACCAACATCCGTCTGTTATCCGTATCGACGGATTTGGGGATGTTAACGTTGTTCATCTGTTTAGCCTCAAGTGTGTTGTGCAAGAAGCATTCGATGTGAAGATGAGGATGACGGCTTATTGGGACATTGTTATGAAGAGAATGGTGGATAACATGGCCTTGCACTTGCTTTTCAGCATTCAAAATCTGGTGAAAAAGAGATGCAGATGGAGATTATTAACGAGTTGGTAGGGCCTAAAGGGAATGGCTTGGAGAGGATGTTGGAGGAGTCGCCATCGATTTCTGAAAAACGGAATAAGCTAAAGAAGAGCATCAAGTTGCTTAAGGAGTCCAAGGATGTTGTTGCCAACATCATGGATAGGGTTGTGACTAATTTCGACTGAGTTTGGGAAAGTACTATGCTATTACTATGTAATCTAGATGTCGGTTTTAAGTTAATTTGCTGCTTTCCTTTTCTTTTTATTGCTTTAGTTGAATGATGATCAATGTAGTATGTTGAATCCTTGCATATTTTCCAGTTTGAACTTCGTTGTGAGGAATTTCATCTAGTAATTATCTTGCTTCTTACATTGCCTATTCTGATACAGTTTCTCTCTTTTTTATCCGAAGTTATTAGAGTTTTTGGTAATTTAGTTACTGTTTGGGCATTCCACTCCTAGATTAGAGAATATGGAAAAGCTTTTCTGGAAAAACTCTTTTAATTCGAAGTTGATAGAGTTTTGGAAATTTAGTTAGCTAGAGAATACGGGTAGTTTTGTTACTGGTGATGATCATCCTATTATATGCCAATAACATATTCTGCTTGGCTTATTCCTGAAATCAATGGTTTAGACTTTAGTGTATAATGGATTTTGTTTTTAGGGTAGAGAGATAAATTACCTTCTATTTCTCTGAAATAACTAGAGCCCGCAAAACCCCGCCCATGGGCTGGAGCCCAAGGTTTGGGTTGGGTTGGTTAAAGCCATGATTTTCTAGGTCCGAATGTTGGTTGACCTACTCTAATTGAATGATGAGCAATGTAGTGTGTTGAATCATTGCATATTTTCCAGTTTGAATTAAATGTGAGGATTTCTTCTAATAATTCTCTTACTTTTTTACATTGCTATTTTTAATTCCGATTAAAGATTTCTCTTTTTATTGGAAGTTGATGAGAGTTTTGGTTAAATTTTTTTTTTTTTTTTTTGTGAGAAGGTTTTGGTAACTTAATTAGGTACTGCAGAATGTGACGATCCTATTATGTGAAGCACCGTGATAAAGAATATGGGGTGTTTAGGTAATGGTGATCAATTTAGGAAATGATATGTTAGAGCAGTCAGTAGTCGAAAAGATAAAAGAAGCTAACTTAAAGGGGATAATTACAAAACAAATCTTGAGGTTTGGACTGACTACAAAAGAAATTTAAAAATGTTTCAAAATTACAAAAAATCCCTCAAGTTTAATTAGGTAAAGTTTGAGGGGGAAACATGGATCGATCCATTTTTTTTTACGTGTGCATAACATAAATACAATTATATTTTACATTAAAAATAATTAGAAGGGTTCACTTTACTTATTTTATAACCTGATTAATGAATATATATTTTTTAAAATAAATAATAATAGTAAAGAAAATATATATATATATATATATGTAAATAAAAAATAGTTAGTGGGGTATAGTTTCATCTAATTAATATATATTTTAAAAAAGAATTGGTTAATAATATAAAAAAGAGAAGTTATGGGGTCATGTGCCACATTTATGGGGGCAAATCGTAATATTTATATAGATATCGTGGGGGTTTGAATTATTTTTTGCTTATGAATGAGAAAAAAATGTAAAAAAATCAAATCTCAAGGTTTTTTTTTGTAATTTTCAAAATTCTGGAGTTTTTTTAAATTAGTCCGAACCTTGGAGATTTTTTTTTTTGGTAATTAATGTGCAAAAGGATCGTTCTACAGTTGTGGATGGATGAGTCAGGCGAAGAATCGGGTTTTGGGTTTAAAAACACCAAATCAAAGGTCTTTGAAATAGGAATGAGATCTCATGTTCCATGTTCCAGTCTATTCCACATATTGAATAAATGAAATGTTTACAATTGTGAGTTGCGACATCATCTTGTCACGTGTCGTTCATCCGATTCAACGAAATATAAAGTGTAGCATCAACGTGGAACATGAAATCTCAATCACTCGAAAAAGTAGGCAGACATATTGAGAATTCATTTGTCTATATTTATATTGTTGTGTTTCTTGGTCTCCCCCCTAAAAATGTAGGATAAGAACGTGATTTGTGTAATTTATAGAGTATTCAGTTAACTATGAGAATCTGAACTATTTTTTGGTTTTCATGTTATTAGAATTGTAGTGCATGGTCACATGGACATGCTCTATGAATTACACGATAAGACAAATTCTAGAAATACTTTATTAATGCGTATAACTATGTTAAAACTTAAACTTACCTTTGCAGCAAACAGGATAACAAACAAATTAAGTAGAAGAACTCTACTTCTGAATTGTTCATGAAAATGATTTATATAACTTGACTGAGGAGTTAAGAAGTAAAAGACAATGGGAAAAAAAAACATATTTTCGAAATGATTTTTATATATATCTTGTAGAAAATGGACTTCAGTATTTTTTGAAGCTGTTTTATTTTCTGATTATTTACATTGGGGAGAACGTAATAAAACTGAAATTGATTAAATTGAACAAAATAAAACTTGTGTATTAGTTGATTTTCCACCTGGAGCAAATAAAACTTATTAGTTGCAAATGTATTTTTAGAAGAAATACAATCTTGATGAAACTATTGAAAAATATAAAGAGTGTCTAGGTTTTTAGCCATTCCCATCAAACCAAAATGTTTATTAGCCATATTTTTGAAACACATGTTTTTAGCCATTTTGACATGTGAAATTTAAAACTCGCCCTTAAGCCAATTTACAATTTTTTGAGTCATACAGGCATCATTAAAACTCGACATTCAAAACTTGGGAATAAAATCCTATTCCGACGACTTGCAAAAATGAATTGTTAGGCGATCGTATCTCTCACTTTATTCAATCCCTTTAATTTCATAATTCTTATTGATTTAGTTAGTTTATAGTTGTTTAGGTTATGATTTGTTGTTAGATTTGTAGAATTTTCAGAGTTTAGACAATTTGAGTTTGTGTTGAAAAGTTTGATGATGCATTAATGGTGTTTGGGGATAAATGAAGATTACGACGAGAGTTTCAATTATGTAACTCGATATCGAGTTACATAACTCGATATAAAGTTACACATAACTCGATATTAATTTACAATAGATCTAGTTACATCTAACTCGATATATTTCGATCTACCATCACAACCCAATTATTTTATTTTTCTCCTAAAAACTTTGAATTCACATAATTTTTTCGTTTCAAATCCATTTTGTATGTATAATATATCAAATTAATAATCTTTTTGATATCTATAACTCAACACGAATATTGCATATACGAAAATGAAAAATACTACAGATTCTCTCTCTCTCTCTCTCTCTCTCTCTCTCTCTTTTTAAGTTTGAAAGAGAGAGTACGATGCTATATAGAGAGAGAAATAAACAAATATCAAACAAATATGCTAGAAGGGTATGCATGTCATTTGTTCTACCAAAATGGCTAAAAATATTTGTTTACAACAAATAGCTAGTTTTCATTTTCTCATTATAGAAGTGGTTATTTTGGCCCATTACCACACATATAAAACTAGGTTGGTCTTTCTAAAAAAAAAAAAAAAACTAGGTTGGTCGCAAAATATTTTACTCAAAAATATAATATTGATTATTTTCATATCTTTGCTCCAATTACTAGAATTTATTCTATTCGAGTTATGATTGTATTGACCTCTCGAGCATAAACTTTTTATTAACCAAATGGATATTTAGAAAAAAAGATTTATATAATGCAACCTCAAGGATTTGTTATTTCGGAAAAGAAAACAAAGTATGTAAATTGCTTAAATCTTTATATGGTTTAAAACACGCACCTAGGCAAAGGCATGAGAAACTTGATCAAGTTTTGTTGTTTGATGGTTTTGCTTCATTGAAATAGATAGACATGTTCATAAAAAAAATTGTTGATAATGAGTGTTTAATTATTTATTTATATATGGATGACATGTTCATAATTGGTACTAACCTTGATATAATATGTAAAACCAAATAGTAATTTCTTGCTTCAAATTTTGATACGAAAAGTATGTGTGAAACAAGTGTGATGTTGGGTATTAAAATCATAAGGAAGGATGATAGCACAATTTTATCTCAAGAACATTATGTTGAGAGACTTTTTAAGAAGTTTAGACATTTCGATTTCAAAGCGGTGAGTATTCCTTATGATCATAATAGAGAAATCTATATGATATTGTGGCTCAATCAATATGCATAAACTTTTGAGAGTTTATTGCATTTAAAAACTTCTCTCTTCTCGACTTATGCATTGTGTAGATTGAACATATATAAACATAATTCCAATTGTGATCATTGGACTACAAGAGTGAGACTAATGAAACCTTTTAGAGGTATCATAAACTATGGTATTGTGCATAGTGGATATCCAACTATACTCGAATGATACAATGACACAATTGGATCTTTGATTTAGATGAGATAAAATCCATAAGTTGTTACATAATCACCTTTGCCGAGCGTGCAATTACTTGAAGTCACTAAACAAATTATCATAGCTAAAGATCTACTATGAAGTACGAGTTTGTTGCATTTGAATTAGTGACCGATAATGAAGTTGAGTGGTTGAGAAACTTTTTAGTAGATATTACGTTGGACTCAAAACCAACACCTTCAAGATTTGTGCATTGTGATTGTCAAACAATGTTGTAATTACTAAGAATAAGACCTTTAATGCTAAGAACAAATTTATTCGTTTGAGATAAGACGTGATTAAACTACTATTAAAACATGGAGTCATATCCGTTTATTATGTGAAGTCGAGAAGTGAATTTGGCCGATCTTCAATAAACTTCGGGAAGAAAATCAAATAATGAAGCATCAAGGGGAATGAGACTTAAACAATTATGAGAAATTAACAATGACAATAACCGAACCGTTGTGATTGGATATCCCATGAATGAGGTTCATATGGTTAATAACAAGTAGCATGTTAATCTTGCTAGCACAATGGGGGATACGCCGTTTATGTGGTGTAAGAAGTTCTAGAATGCAAGCATAACAGACGAGTTAATAATCTCTTCATGAATTTCATACCACATAATGATGTATATTTAATTGCAAAATATATTTGATGAGATTAACATATACGAGTGTCGGTGGGCCGATCATATAAGATGTTGGTATATATCCAAAGTACTCATGAATATTAGCCACGAACACAACCTATTACCGCAAAATCACATTGAACGACCAAATTTTGAGAAGATGTAGCGTGAATGATAATATTTTAATTTACAATAAAGAGTTCTTGATTCACGAAACTATAAGCTTCGCTAAAAACACCGACGATAAATGATCTTTTTAGGTCTGCTTTCATAGCCCAAAAAATTCCATATTTGATACATTCACAATTCATTTTTTGTAAATAAATAGAAATATAAAAAAATAAATGAATAGATCCTCATTACAAGTCATTCTACTTTTTTTTCCTATGATTGTTTTGAAACATATGGAGAATTGTAGTCTAAATTAGAAGTATTGAGAGTGTTTCGAAAGAAGTTTTATATCTATGCAAGGGGAGGTAAGTTGCATACTTCTGGAAATGATTCATATTAATTGAGAAAGTATCTAATGCATTTATAAGGAAATTTCCTTCTAATTATATAATATAATAGAATATACTAGAAAGTTAGACTACATTTCTAATTATATTTTTCTAATGTTGGATTTTTTTCAATGTCAATCATCCATTTTAGAATGTTTATAGTATTAATAGATCAACTTGGTCTAGCAAGCTTTATCCTGTTATGACTTACTCTTCTATCTTATATGAACTTTAATTTTCTAAAAGTTAAACCATTTCTTTTACTTTAAAACCACATATTCCTAATTTTTGGTTAATACCAATGTGCTCATCTTTTTTAGATTATAGTATTGGTTCTAATCAGACAAATTACACCCTCTTCCCATCTTCTATATTAAATTGCCTATGATTGCGTGAGAGATTGTGTTGGGGACGAGTTGTATGAAGAAGCTCGGGCTCTAGAAGCTCGGTTTTTTAAGACTAAAACCTAGCTTTCAAAGATAAACAAATCCATCGCTAGAATTCTGTCACGCCCCAAAAGCGACGTGACAACGATCAATCACTTAAATAGAAAATAAATTAACAAAAACTCATGATACGAAACTTCAAGTGAAAAGAGTCTAATGCAAAAAATTAAAATAAACACAAATACAAATTACATCTTAAGGTCCGACGGTATCCAAATACAACCCAATAGATTATCCGAATTTAACTTACACCAAACAAATAAAATGAAGAAGTCCAATCAACAATAAAAGTAAAAGGAATGTCTCTCCACATCAATGGTAGGGATTCAATCATGGTAGGTTCGCGTCTTCAACGTACTCTTCATCTAAAGGTTAGAAAACGAGGAGGAGTGAGACAAAAATCTCAAATGGATGGGGTGATCGTGTGCAAGTGTGGCGATATATATAGTTAATGCGAGAAAACGGTTGTATGAAAACGCGCGTGAGGTATGATGCATGATTTCACACATAGCCCACAAGCATCATGATAAATATATATTAAGTAATATATTTATACGATTTTAAGAAATAGTTCGTGGTCACACAGCACGATGATTCAAGCAAGACAGAGGATTGCGTGCGATGTGTAGCGCCAATCCCATGCAAGACAATTAGTGGTTGCGTCTCGATATGTAGCGTTAACCTATGCATTACAAGTAGCGGTTGCGTCTTCGATGTGTGAGCCAACCAAACGTTCCGATTAACTCGAGAATCGTGTGGATCGAGGCAATGATTCCTTCGCTTCTTCCTTGTAACTCCCGTTCATGATGGTCCAAGACCCGTCACCTTATCGCTCCGTAGGCAAAGACAAAATCCACGTTGGAGCTAGGAAGGGCTCGGATTCGTCATAATCATGATTATACCTCAAGTACTACGACCCGCTTCCCTTGGACAAACTCCGTCCCTCGGTTGTGGGATTAGGGCGATGGGGCCAGAGTGGAATAGCGGCCGAGATGCCCTGTTCTATCCCCGACGTATCCATTCCGACTGTGAGCTCGACACACCAAGTTGACTCAGGCAGGAAAGTAAGTACACGTTCAGGTAGTCAACCAGGCAGTCGAGTATTATTGATTCAGGGAAGCATTTTAGGAAAGTTTTCGAAAATTTGCGCAAGGCAATCATGGCGTTGGTGGAGTTATTTGGATGAAGATAATTATCGGGAGGATAAGTAATCTTCGATATCTTGAAAGATTAGGTGGAACATAAGTCCCGTTATAGATTCAAATCGCAAGACGAGGAAGTCGCCCACGATCGCGTATTAATCGTCAAGACGATCCGATAAGTCAGTCGGGATTTTTTAGAAAATAAAATGTTTTAATCAATAATTAAATTCAGAGGGTCCACGACTGTTTCATTAAAATAAAAATAATTCGAGTTAGGTCCTTGTAAAAGAAAATTTACAATTAGCCCCTGTTTTGTAAAAACCAATTCTTTTGGGGTTAAAATTTAATAAATAAATGTCCCGACCTTGAAAAATTATGAGGTCAGTTCCTAAATTCTCTAAATTATTCAGAGATTCAGGTTTTTAAAGTTTGGAGGTCGAGTTTTTATAAAATTCTCACATTGGCCCCAAATTTGTTAAAATTGTCATTTCGGGCTCTAAGTTTAAAATAATTGGAACTCACAAACCGGAAGGGATTTTAATGTGATTCCAGTTGTAAAATGTCACTAAGGTCAGTAAGATATTGGGACAAAAGCAGTTTTTAAAAGAAGCAAGTATAGGTCCCTTAACTTTTGAAAATCTCATTTTTGTCCCATTTTGAAATAATTGCCTTTAAGGCTTTTAGGGGTCCAATTGTTATGAAATTTGAACCTTGGGTCCAAGATATAATTATGTTATAGTTAAATTAGTATTTCCAGGTGCATGGACTGCATAAGTCCTGGAAATTTCATTTTGGTCCTCCATTTTAATCTTTTACAATTTGGTCCCTCAAGTTTTATAAAATTACTTTCCAAGCTCTAAACACTTGGATTTTTGGAATACACTTAAAATATGTTATTCCAGTCCCTTAAGAGTTAAACTTTCAAATTTTAAACTTAGGGTCTGGTACAGTTTCGAAAATTGCAAAATAGCCCTTAAACTTCTAAAATTTTACAATCTAGTCCCCGAGCTTTTAAGGGTTGATTTTATTTATCTAAAAACTCTTAAAACTTTATTAAAATGTCAAAACATAATTTTTGAACCTAATTTCAGTCCCAAAATCAAAAATTACAGAGGGGTCCCTTAAGTTTTATTTTCTTGCAATTAAGTCCACCAACTTTCTATTTTTGCATTTTAAGTCCAAAAGTTGAAATTTAATCAATTATGCTCGACTTGTCCAGGTTATAAATCATTCAAAACATAGATTTCAAGAGTCATACACATACATATCTTTCTAATACAAAATTTCATCAAGTATAACAATAAAGTGTACATGTATGCCATATTTTTCGATAAATCGCATTTTTGAGCAACACTTGAGAATTTTTCCAACTTGATACAAGAAAATAGCATGCAATACATAATATATATCTCAAGTGCTCAAAATCAAAATATTACATGCATTTTTAAGTAAAACACCTAGAAGTTGAAAGAATTTTTCCACCCACCTTAAAGATTGATTTGTTGGTGAAAAATGGACTAAATCACTTTTGATGAAGAAGAGACTTAGGTCAGCCCCTAAGTCAAGGAATATCAAAAAAAAATATAGGAGTTAGGAAATGAGGTTAAAAATTTAAGGAAAGAAGAAAGAGGTGAAGAATATTGGTAAAACTACACTTACCTTGTGTAGTAGATGAAATGAGACTAGTAGAGGTCTCAAAATGGGTCTCTTTGCTCATTCTTAAAAAAACTCTTAAGGTCAGCCCCTAAAAGTTCAAAAATGAAAATGGAGTATCAAAATTTTGGAAAATAGAAGAGAGGAAGAAAAATGTACTAAAAATCTCATTTCTTACCTTCTAGTCCAAATTCCTTCACAATTTCTTGAGGTCTAGTCAAGATGGTTCCAAGTCTCTATTATCTTCAAGTTGTCTTCTAAGTGTACCTCAAACCAAAAATCAAACTTAGGTTAAGAAGTGAAGATGATGAGCTAGAAATATCAAAATGGATTGAAGAAAAAATTCCTTACATTGTAGTAGTGATAGTTTCAAAATAAAGAAGTAAGAAGAGTTCTTGTGTTTTTTGTTAAGTGTTTGAAGAAAGAAGAAAGTGTTTGAGGATATGAAGAAATTATTCTTGAAGATATGAAGAAAGTGTGTTTGAAGATATGAAGAAGTGTTTGAAGATATGAGGAGGTGTGTTTGAAGATATGAAGAAATATTTGGAGATATGAAGGAGTGTGTTTGAAGATATGAAGAAATGTTTGAAGATATAAAGATTGTTTGAAGATATGAAGAATGTGTGTTTTATGAAGATTGTTTGAAGATTTGAAGAATGTGTGTTTTGAAGATATGAAGATTGTTTGAAGATTTGAAGAATGTGTGTTTTGAAGATATGAAGATTTTTGTAGAGAGAAGTAGGAGAATGTTTAGAGAGAAGGGAGAGGAATTTTTCTGTTTGGGAGATTAATGATAGTTAATGGGAATAATTAGGGGTTTAGGGTAAAAAAATAACTAGCTTTCTTTATTAGGGGCATGAAGCCAAAAGCTAGGTTTTAGAGGGAAATTTGAAATTCATTTGTTTGACTAAGGGTTAGTGGGATTTGTAGGAAGATTTTTAGTTGTAGGCTTGGAAGACATAAAATAAAATAGAAATGAAATTATCAAAATTTTATTTATTGTTTGTCCAATAATAATTTAGTTGGGAGATACAAAATGATAAAATAGTGATAGAAGAAAAATTGAGTTATTTTCCCCATTTAAAGTGGTAATTTCGAAAATTAGGGAAAAAAGAAAAAAATATTTGGTTTCTTTTCTTTATAAAATTGAGGGAAAAAATAAAATGTATAAATATCCATTATTAAATATTTAGAAATTTAAAATAAAGATGTGAAATAAGAAATGTGTAATCGAAAAATAAATTGGAAGTTGGTTGGGATGAATTATAGAATAAGATGAAATATTTGGATAAGGATCGAAATGTCTCCTAAATTTTCGAGGTCTAATATTTCTAAAGTCGTAGTCATTCGATCAAACATTAATACTATAGGAGAATATAAAATTGCTAAGCTCCAAAAATGCGAAATGCGTAATTGACGTTGGAAAAAATAAATAAAAGTAGAGTCGCGTTTCATTAATAATAGGTTTGTGATACATAGCCGAATAAATAATCACCGCATAACACCGTATCTCACATTATTAAAATTCGAGCCTCACATTCACCATTCTTAAAAGAATTTGGTCCCCAAATTCTCTTGAACAACTCGATATTGATTCCTCATGTATTCTTTCATCTCCCACGTTAAAATCTTCGTCTCGGTTGTGGTTTCCCCATACCACTTTAACCATCGAAATCTCTATTACGCAACCGATGTATCTGTTGGTCAATGATCCAGATTGGTTTCTCGATGTAGGATAAATTTTACATCATAGGAGGAGTATCTTGGGTGAACTTCTTTAACCTCGATCACGTGGAATACATCGTGCATTCTCGCATCTTGTGCTAGTAACTCGAGTCGGTAGGCTAACTACCCGATCCTCTCGCAAAATTTGTAAGGTCCAATATATCTCGGGCTCAACTTGCCTCCTTTCTTCTGGATCGATCAATCCTTTCTGTGGAGAGTCCGAGAAATACTTCATCTCCTGCTTCAAATTCCAAGTCCTTTCTCCTCTTGTTTGCGTAACTCTTTTGCGGCTCTAAGCGTGCGGATCCGTTCCTTGATCGCCTTGACCTTCTCCATGGCCTCCTGAACTAAGTCGACCTTTGGAATCGAGGGCGACTTTCGTTTCTATTTTGGAGTCCATTGGTCATCAATCTCCCAAAGTAGTGGAAATCTACACTTTCGCCCGCATGAGCTTCGTAGGGTGCCATCCCAATTGTGGCCGATAGGCGTTATTATAGGCAAACTCGGCCAATGGTACGTGCGAATCCCAACTTCCTTGGAAATCTAATGTGCGGCTCAAAGATATATCTTCCAGGGTTTGAATCATTCACTCGACCGCCATCGGTTTGTGGATGTCTTTGTTGTCTTTGAAACTTAGCGAGGTACCCATTCCTCGTGCAAGCACTTCCGAACTGAGACAAACCTTAGGTCTCTGTGGACACAATGTCGACCACTCCATGTAGTCGAATGATCTCTTGGATATAAATCTACGCGAGTTTACGCAAGTTGCCGCTTTTCTTCATGGGTAAGAAGTGTGCGATTTCGTGAGTCGGTCTCACGACTACCCATATAACATCATTGCCTCCTCTAGTCCTTGGTAGACCCGTCACGAAGTCCATCGTTATGTGTTCCTATTTCCACTTGGGAATTCTCAACGGTTGTAATAAACCGTGATAGTCGTTGGTGATTCTCGCTTTTACTCGTTGACAAGTCAAACATCTCGCAACGAACACCGCTTACACAGTTCTTCATGTTTACCCACCAATAAATCTGTTTCAAGTCCTTATACATCTTGTTTCCTCCAGGATGTATAGTGTATTTCGAACGGTGTGCCTCTCGCGAGGATTCTATTCCTAATCTGCTAGTCACTCGGTACACAAACTCGATTTTTGAATCTAATAATTCCATCTTCATGTACCGAGAATTCGATTCTCTCCCTTAAGTATCTTTTCTTTAAGTTTTTGAAGATGCACATTTGTTCCCCGTGCTTCCTTGATCTCGTTCGGCAGATCGGTTTAACCGAAATGTTAGCACATGAAATATGAGTATTGGTTCTCGTCGGATTCCAAGTGCTCAGCTCTTCTAATGATTTCCACTCTCGAATCATTAGTCCGTTAAACTCGCCTTTTCAAAGGCGTCACTACTATGTTAACTTTCTTTCTCGGATGGTATTGAATATCAAAGTGATAGTCCTCAATTAACTCCATCCATCTCGGTTGCCTCAGTTGAGGTCTTTCTCGAGAGAATAGATACTTCAAGCTCTTGTGATCCGTGAAAATTGTGAGTGTTGCTCCGTAGAGATAGTGCCTCCATTTCTTTAACGCGAATACTATCGCCAATTCCAAGTCATGCATTGGGTAATTGACCTCATACGGCTTGAGCTTTCGTGATGCATAAGTGATGACCTTTTCCTTCGCATGAGCACCGCTCCCTGTCCTTCCTTTGATACATCATTGTAGACGACAAAGTTTTATGTTCCCTTTGGAAGGGCTAAGATCGAGTTGTAGTGAGTCGTTTTTTTAGCTCTTGAAACTAGCCTCACACTTGTCATTCCACACAAACTTGACTTGCTTCTAGGTTAGTCGAGTGAGTGGTCCTGGCTATCTTAGGGGAATCCTGGATAATATCCAGCTAGTCCTAAGAAACTTTTGATCTCCGTTCTGACTCGGGTTGTTTCCATTCAACCGTAAGTCCAAGCGGCTACGATAATCTAGAGGGGGTGAATAGATTATTTCCATCTTTTCGATTTTACCCTCTTTTTCGAACCAAATGCTCAAAAACAATAATAAAGGTGCGGAATGTAAACAACACACGTTGATTTAAAGAGGTTCAACCCACCTAGGGCCTAATCCTCTACCACTCCAAAGATATCCGGATTGATTTCAAAAAGAAAAAGAATTTTATTAATTACCAAAATTAATACAAACTCTACTTACAACACCTTGAAGAGCTCCACACTCTTCTTCAACACCACCTTTGGAGATTACCACAATCTCCTTTGAAGATTACCACAATTTTCCTTCAATGGCACCTTGTGAAGATTACCACAATCTTCAACCTTGAATAATACCAAATTCTTCAATACCTCAATAAGAAGATCACCACAATCTTCTTGCACCTATCACCTAGATCATCCAAGTGTGTTCTTACCACAAGAACACTCACAAGGATATCTTGTGTTGAATGATAACCAAAAATCAAGATTACAACTCAATAATGAATATTACAATTTGAGTGCAAAGTGTAATCAAGAATAGCCTAGACCTCAAGGATGTGAAAGTGATAAGCTAGGCAAAATTACAACAAGAATAATAACAATGAAGAACAAATATTTGCTTGAAGTATATCTTGTTGTGTTGTGTCTCAATTGTTATGTTGGTTGCTCCAAAACTTCCTCTATTTATAGGAGATAATTGATCAAGCATAGGCTTCTCTTGGGGATTGAAAATCTACAGAAAAATACAATTAAAATCAAGAATATAGCTGTTAGAAATCAATCCCACATTTTAAGGAAATTTGTCTGCACAAACGGTCATATTTTTCCCGTCAAAAAGCACGCAGGCGACCGGTCGCATAGAAATAGAGGTTTGAAACGAAACACATGAAAATTACACAGGCGACCGGTCATAGGTACTTCGGCCGGTCGACCTTAACTTCAACCGGTCCCCTCATAGGTTTGAGAAGATAAAACGTTCTGTTTCAAAATCGAACTTGCAGTGTACGATCGACCCACTGGCGGCCGGTCGACGATCGACCTGCATGATTTTTCTTCCGTCTCATTTTCTATTTCAAAAATCATCTTCATGCACGGTTGCCCTATAGGGCGACCGGTCGACCAAGAGACAAAATGTTATCCAATTTTTGTCGAAAATAAAACCCAAGAAATACTCCGAAAATATAATAAAAACATTTTTAAACCAATCGGAAGTATTTAGACAACATTTAGAAACCTTGTTTAGAAGTGAAATCTTATAAACCCAAAATCATTAAAAGTGTTGTCCAATTTTATCAAAAATAAATTTGAAGAAATACTCCGGAAAATATTAAAACCATTTTAATTTGGACAACAATTAAAAACATTGTTTTGGTGTAAAAATAAAATCATCAAAATTAAGATAAAAACATGTATCAAACAATCTCCCCTTTTTGATGATTACAAACCAAAACAATTTTTACACAAAATAGGAGAACAATTTTAGAAATGATTTTCCGGTAAAAACATTTAACCATTTGGAAGCAACCACAATTTCAAAAATATAAAAGCAACCAAGTAGGGAGTAAATATATTCAGAATAAGCACAAGCTCCCCTATCAACAAGCACATCAAGAATAATGTAAACGCAATTAACCATAAGCTAGAAGCTTAGCTTTTACATATTGTTCAAGAGCTTATAAGCTCCCTGTCACAAAACATCATTAGACAAGTATATAAGTCCATCAAGCAATAATTGGACTAAAAATCACAACTTATGGCTTTTATGAGCCATAGCTTATAGCTTTTATAACAAGCTTTTATTAGCTTCTTTGAGCTAATGAGCCAATTTCCTGTTTCTCCCCCTTTGGAATCATCAAAAAGAATGTTAGAATGAAAAAAAAACATCATTCAAGTTTATCAAAGTGCGCCAACAATACGTTTTATCAACCATGAAAGAATTAAGCTTAGAATCCAAGAGAAATTGAGAGAAATGTATCATAAGAAATCCAAAAGCTCATTTGTTAGCCAAAAACATGATCTCAAAAAGATTTTAAGACTTTTGGAAGCAAGAGACTCATGTAGAAGTTGAAATTTTCATTGTGACATTTCATCGAACACTTTGTGGGCTTGAAAATTAAAAGAAGTTGTATATAGCCTTTGTGAATGATCCAAGCCAAAAATTTTCATACCATCACCAAAAGCAATTTTAACATATATCCAACAAATAATAGTCATAAACAAAGTAAATTCTCAAGGGTTCAACCCAATTGAGATAATTTAGCCAAAAAAGATCAAGGCATTACAAATGCCATTAAGTAAAGAATAAAGAGCCATTAAGTGATACATGTCATGCCTCAAACAATACATATAAGACATTACAAATGTCCCAAAATATCCATCTAAGCAAAATGATCAAAGCATCTCAAATGCATTTAAGCAAAAATTAAAAAGAAGCACTTTTATCATCAAGTACTTCATACCAACATCAAACAATGCTAAATTAGAGTATTTTTACCATCAAATACTCCATCAATATCATGATCATTCACAAGTCATTATCAACTTGCAATTTTTAACCCTTTCAAGAAAAACAAGCAAATCTCATTAGAGCAAGAGAGTTTTACAAAAGTTCATAAAAATACAAAGCAATATGAACAAGAGAAAATGCTAAAAAGTAAAGGGATGGGGACATCAATCCTCGTCCAAGAGAAGCAAGTTCCGGAATAAGATCTTTGATGAATTTCTTCAATTTTCCGATTGACTTTTTCAAACTAGAGTTTTCTTTCTTCACAACCCTGAGCTCTTTTCTAAGAGAGGCTGCATCTCTAAATGTATATCTTTCAACTTTGGTCATTCTCTCTTTGAGATTTAAATCTTCAACATCCGACTCGTCTTCATCTTCTTCCTCATTTCCTTCATTCAAGTGTTCTTCCTCATTTTCTTCCTCCCCAATTTCTTGTTCATTTCCCACATTCTCTTCTTCTTTATTTTCTTGTTCATCTTCATTAATATTACCTCTTCCAATATTTTCAACCTCATTGTCATTAAAGAAATCATCCCGAGGTTGTTGTCGATGTCGGGCACATCCTAGCGGGCTTTGGTGAGAACCCGTGGTAAATGTCGTCGCATTCTTACCATTTGTAGAATGTTGGCATTATCAAAGTCATTGTGACAAATTTCGGTATTCATCTCATTTTCTGGTATCCCGATAAGTATAATAGTCGACAAATCAAATTTCCCAAGGTATATTTTTCTTAGTATGCCTTCTTGATTCCGACAAACAATACACAAAAATTGCCCCATAATTTACTCTTTCTCCTCGAACAATCTTATAGGTGAGAAAGAGTTCGAGATTACTCGGAAGTTTTACTTCTTTTCCACAAACACAATAGGAGCAAATAATAGATATAATCCGATAATTTGGCGGCATTGCCGAGTATGTTTCTTCGGGATACACTCCTAAAAAGGTTTTCACATCATCTAGTGAAACACCGAAAATGTTATCATCCCAATGAGTGCAATCCACATTAACCACTCCATCATTCGGCACATTAAAGTGATTACAAATATCGGCCAATGTCCATGAAAAATGCCTACCATTAACAAGTGTGTGAAGTTCCAACGGATTATCTACCGTAGCATCAACAATCCACATATTTGCATAAAAAAGTTTTATAAGCTCGTCATCATAATGCAAACACGGATTATCCCAAAGTGAAACCCATCCTTGAATTTCAAAATAAGCCCTAATATCCTAAATTCATCATGAAATGCTAGAAATCAAAAATACGGGTGCACGCAATTTTCTTGTCATTCAATCCAATATTCTCATAATGCTCCTCCGCAAGTTTATTTAGAAATCAAAATTTATTGGCTCTAGAGGGAGGCTCGTAAAGAAGTGATAACTTACTTGAATCCCAATGAATGTTTGATTTTGAGACCCCGGCTCTCAATTCATCAATCTCTTCTTCCGTGAGTTTGAGTTATCTCCTTGTGGAATATCAATTTGTTGGGGTTGGAGGAAGATTCGCCCCTTTGCTTTCTTCTCCTCTTTTGAGGATTTCGTTCGGTAGAATTTCTTGGAGGAGCCATGTATGTAAGATTCTTGCAAAAATAAGAGGATTAGCAATAAGAATCGTGAAAAATGATGAAGAATTGAAGAACTTAAAGAAAGAGGGGTGAGAGCGTGCGCATGAGGGTTTTGAAGGATTTGGGTTCTGTTTTGAAAGTGAAGAGCGAACGTATATGTCTTGAAAAATTGCCCTGGGCGGCCGGCCGAGGTAGGGTGCGACCGGCGGCGACGTGCGGCGACCGGTTGCCCTCGCTTTGGCCCCAAAGGCAATTTTTCCATTCTCCAGGTTTTTCAAAAATTTGATTTTTCACCCCAAAAGTTTTTAAAACTTTGCAAAAGATGATTTTGGACCAAGTCCAACAAATACGGGTTTCGGGAAAACATATATTCAAGAAAATCGAGGCTTAGCGAGTAGTGCCCTTTTACAAAATCATTTAGGGACACTTAAGTGGTTGAAATGAAATATCTTGAAAGATATGTGCATAAGCATAATATCGAGTTCCATGACAAATACGAGTGAACATACCTCGATAGTTTAAGAAACTTGATGACGAAATAGCCAATGAATATGAGATATATATCCTATACAATTCTTAAACAAAATTTTGCACAAAAGCACAAGTGTAGACAAGTAATAGGAGATATAAAAAAATGTTTATGCTATAAACATACATAAGAGATAATAAACCACATAAGTCTAATTAAATGCACAAGAGTTTTAGAAACAACATGCAAGGTCTTTTTAAAAAAATTTTAAAAGCACAAATAAATATTGAAGACCTTAATCAAAAAATAAATATTTGAAAAAACTCGTTTTGCAATTACGACACAAATAAAAGCATGCATAATAACAAAATAAAATGCATATTTAACTAGGGAGATACGGGTTACCAATTTCGCCATTTCCATGGGTTGTGCCGTTCCCATTGTTGATGATATCTTCCCTTTGAGGATCATTTTGTTGATGATGACTTCTCCAATTTCTCCATTTCCAAGCATTGTGGCTTTCCCATTTTTGAAAGTGTCTTTCTCTTGGAAAATCATCTTGTTGATGTTGTCTTTGTCATTTCCAAGGATTATGTTCTTCCCATTTTTGATTATATCCTCTTCTTGAAATTGGCTTTGTCGAAAATAATTTCTCCTTCTTTGATCAAATGAAACGGTCATTTGATGCCTTCTTATGCGGTATGAATTTTCTTCGATCATTATTTCGCGGTACCTAATATGACATTATTTTGTGGTACCCTCAAGTGTTTGGGTCCTTTAGGATTAGCTTTGAGACTTTTAGGTCTCCAACAATAATGAGAGCTATTTCTAGCCCGACAAGTATTTACCGTATGACCCTTTTTACCGCAATAAAGGCAAGTAATAATTCTTTGAGCATAATGACCAACATGCTTAGAGACTTGATTCTTTTTCCTATGATTGACAACATTAAACTTATGATCAAGTTCTAGTTTCAATTATCACAACAATCAACAATTTCATCGGTACTCAAGTCGGATTTAGATAAATCATTTTTCATGCAATTAATATCCTCAACAAGAGTATTATTTTGTTTCTCAAGGTTTCTAACCTTGTCAATTGTGGTGGTGTGAGCACATGATAGTGATTCATAGGAAGTAAATAAGCTATCCTTTTCATTTTTCAAAACATTGAATTCCTTTTTCAAATTTTTGTACTTAACAAGTAAATTTTGGAATTCATTTTGAAGATCATCAAAATCATTTTGTAAATCACTATAATCATTTTGAGTAACAATATCATAAGAAGTAGAGGTTTAAGACATACCTCGTTTTCTTCTTCGATTCCCATAAAGCAATATTCAACTTCTTCATAGTTGGAAGTTGTAAGAGACTTGTTCCTTAGATTTGAACTTGTATTCCTTTGAGAAGTAGATGCTTTTGTTTGACTCCTTTCATTTGCAAATACTCCATAGATGGCTTCTAATTTTTGCCATACTTCATGTGCCGAACAATTCTTACAATATGTTCATATTCCAAATTAGTAAAGGAACAATACAAAATATTGAGAGCTTTACCGTTTAAGGAGAACATTTTCTTCTCTTCATCATTGAGCTCTTTGAAGCCTTTGGAGGTGTGTGGTGTGTCTTTCATTGGAATGGATTCTCCATTTATGACGATGTTCCAAATATCGAACCCGCAACCTTGTAAATAACATTCTATTCTTTCTTTCCAAAATATATAATTTTTGGAATCAAATAGAGGTGGCTTGTGGTGGAGGTGCTTTGCAGTAGGATGAGCTTCGTTAAGTAGCCGATGATCGTTTCTCTTCACTCGCGATGTGAAACGAGCTTGCCAAAGAGTTTAGCTCGATACCACTTGTAAGTCAAGCGGCTACGATAATCTAGAAGGGGTGAATAGATTATCTCCATCTTTTCGATTTTACCCTCTTTTTCGAACCGAATGCTCAAAAATAATAATAAAGGTGCGGAATGTAAACAATACATGTTGATTTAAAGAGGTTCAACCCACCTAGGGCCTAATCCTCTACCACCCCAGTATATCCAGGATGGATTTCAAAAGAAAAAGAATTTTATTAATTACCAAAATTAATACAAACTCTACTTACAACACCTTGAAGAGCACCACACTCTTCTTCAACACCACCTTTGGAGATTACCACAATCTCCCTTTGAAGATTACCACAATCTTCCTTCAACGGCACCTTGTGAAGATTACCACAATCTTCAACCTTGAAGAATACCAAATTCTTCAATACCTCAATAAGAAGATCACCACAATCTTCTTGCACCTATCACCTAGATCATCCAAGTGTGTGTTCTTACCACAAGAACACTCACAAGGATATCTTGTGTTGAATGATAACCAAAAATCAAGATTACAACTCAATAATGAATATTACAATTTGAGTGCAATGTGTAATCAAGAATAGCCTAGACCTCAAGGATGTGAAAGTGATAAGCTAGACAAAATTACAACAAGAATAATAACAATGAAGAACAAATATTTGCTTGAAGTGTATCTTGTTGTGTTGTGTCTCAATTGTTATGTTGGTTGCTCCAAAACTTCCTCTATTTATAGGAGATGATTGATCAAGCATAGGCTCCTCTTGGGGATTGAAAATCTACAAAAAAATACAATTAAAATCAAGAATATAGTGTTAGAAATCAATCCCACATTTTAAGGAAATTTGTCTGTTGTCAAATGGTCATATTTTTTTGTCAAAGCACGCAGGCGACCATCGCACGAAAATAGAGGTTTGAAACGAAACACGGGAAAATTACACAGGCGACCGGTCATAGGGTACTTCGACCGTCGACCTTAACTTCAACCGGTCCCCTCATAGGTTTGAGAAGATAAAACGTTCTGTTTCAAAATCGAACTTGCAGTGCACTCTGTCGACCCCTGGTGGCCGTCGACCGACCGGCGACGCCTGATGAAGCGGCCGGTCGACTGCATGATTTTTCTTCCGTCTCATTTTCTATTTCAAAAATCATCTTCAGGTGCGGGTTGCCCTATAGGCGGCCCTTACCTATCGACCAAGAGACGCAAATGTTGTCCAATTTTTGTCGAAAATAAAACCCAAGAAATACTCCGAAAATATAGTAAAACATTTTTAAACCAATCGGAAGTATTTAGACAACATTTAGAAACCTTGTTTAGAAGTGAAATCTTATAAACCCAAAATCATTAAAAGTGTTGTCCAATTTTATCAAAAATAAACTTGAAGAAATACTCAGGAAAATATTAAAACCATTTTAATTTGGACAACGATTAAAAACATTGTTTTGGTGTAAAAATAAAATCATCAAAATTAAGATAAAAACATGTATCAAACATCAACTACTATTTGTACCTTGAAGGGTCTACGGTGATCCCAGTCAGGGATACTATGTGTCCAAAGAATACGGCTTCACTAAGCCAAAATTCGCACCTCATTGAATTTGGCATACGACTTGTGCTCTTGTAGTATCTCCAAAACAATCTTGAGATGACGTTCATGCTCCTCTCTAGACTTAGAGTATACGAGTATGTCATCAATGAATATCACTACGAATTGATCCAAATAAGGTTGAAATACTCGATGCATCGATCCATAAACGCTGGTGCGTTAAATCGGACGACAAAGGCATCACTACAAACTCGTAGTGTCCATATCTTGTTTGAAATGTCGTTTTGGAAACGTCTTCTTCACGGGTCTTCAGTTGATAATATCCTTGTTGTAAATCAAATTTCGAGTACACCGTCGCTCCTTGAAGTTGATCAAATAGTTCGTCTATCCTTGTTGTAACATCTAGTCGAGATCGTATAATAGTCACATCCTTAATGTATTTTATCCGTGATACCTAAACCACAAGTCAAATTCCCTTACTTAAGCTTGTGCAGGTACTTGAGAATGAATAACACAAGGGTATTATCATTGATCAATATACTTAGTGATTCCCCTACTATCATTTTCCCAAAGTAATATCATTAGGTGTCTAGATCCCATAATATATCACATCCAAATAATATACTTATCAAGAGATATCCTCATTTTCTGCGAGTCTCACCATATCAGAATTATAATCTCTAAATCACGGATTTTCTAGATCACCTAACGTCCAAATAGAGGAATATCCGGATATCTTAACACTATAACAGCCCAAAAGAGTTCAAATATTCATCCAAGATTCAACTTAGGTCATCTAGTAGCGGTACCCAATCCAAGGTCGAGGAACCTATCTCGTGTCGCTTCGGTGTAAGTTTCCATCTTACTAGCCGAGCTCTGATACCATAACTGTCACGCCCCAAAAGCGGCGACGACGATCAATCACTTAAATAGAAAATAAATCAACATTAAACCCATGATACGAAACTTCAAGTGAAAAGAGTCTAATGCAAAATGGAATTAAAATAAACACAAATACAAATTACATCTTAAGGTCCGACGGTATCCGAATACAACCCAAGATAGATTATCCGAATTTAACTTAACTTACGAACAAAAATAAAATGAAGAAATCCAATCAACAATAAAAGTAAAATAAATGTCTCTCCACATCAATGGTAGGGATTCAATATGTGGTAGGTTCGACGCGTCTTCAACGTACTCTTCATCTAAAGGTTAGAAAACGAGGAGGGAGTGAGACAAAGAATCTCGATGGATGGGGTGATCGTGTGCAAGTGTGGCGATATATATAGTTAATGCGAGAAAACGGTTGTATGAAAACGCGTGAGGTATGATGCATGATTTCACACATAGCCACAAGCATCATGATAAATATATATTAAGTAATATATTTATACAGATTTAAGAAATAGTTCGTGGTCACACATGCACGATGATTCAAGCAAGACAGGAGGATTGCGTGCGTCGATGTAGCGCCAATCCCATGCAAGACAATTAGTGGTTGCGTACTAATATGTAGCGCCAACCCATGCATTACAAGTAGCGGTTTAACGTCTTGATGTGTAGCGCCAACCAAACTTTCCGATTAACTCGGAATCGTATGGATCGAAATGATTCATTCGTTCTTCCTTGTAACTCCCCGTTCATGATGGTCCAAGACTGTCACCTTATCGCTCCGTAGGCAAAGACAAAATCCACGTTGGAGCTAGCAAGGATCGGATTCGTCATAATCATGATTATACCTCGAAATCTTCGACCCGCTTCCTCGGGACAAACTCCGTCCCTCGATTGCGGGATTAGGGCGATGGGGCCAAAGAGTGGAATAGCGGCCAAGCTGCCGGTTCCATCCACGACGTATCCATTCCGATTGTGTGAGCTCGACACACCAAGTTGACTTCGAGGCAGAAAGTAAGTACACGTTAGTCAACCAGGAGTCGAGTATTATTGATTCAGAAACATTTTAGGAAAGTTTTCAAAATTTGCGCAAAAGCAATCATGACGTTGGTGGAGTTATATGGATGAAGATAATTATTGGGAGGATAAGTAATCTTCGATATCTTGAAAGATTAGGTGGAACATAAGTCCCGTTATAGATTCGAAATCGCAAGACGAGGAAGTCGCCCCCACGATCGCGTATTAATCGGTCAAGACGATCCGATAAGTCGAGGAATTTTTGAGAAAATAAAATGTTTTAATCAATAATTAAATTCAGAGGGTCCAGTGCTTGTTTCATTAAAATAAAAATAATTCGAGTTAGGTCCTTGTAAAAGAAAATTTACAATTAGCCTGTTTTGTAAAAACCATTCTTTTGGGGTTAAAAATTAATAAATAAATGTCCCGACCTTGAATAATTATGAGGTCAGTTCCTAAATTCTCTAAATTGTTCAGAGATTCAGTTTTTAAAGTTTGGAGGTCGAGTTTTTATAAAATTCTCACATTGGCCCCAAATTTGTTAAAATTGTCATTTCGGACTCTAAGTTTAAAATAATTGGAACTCACAAACCGGAAGGGCTTTTAATGTGATTCCAGTTGTAAAATGTCACTAAGGTAAGTGGGATATTGAGACAAAAATAATTTTTAAAAGAAGCAAGTATAGGTCCCTTAACTTTTGAAAATCTCATTTTTGTCCCATTTTGAAATAATTGCCTTTAAGGCTTTTAGGGGTCCAATTGTTATGAAATTTGAACCTTGAGTCCAAGATATAATTATGTTATAGTTAAATTAGTATTTCCAGGTGCATGGACTGCATAAGTCCTGGAAATTTCATTTTGGTCCTCTATTTTAATCTTTTACAATTTGGTCCTCAAGTTTTATAAAATTACTTTCCAAGCTCTAAACACTTGGATTTTTGGAATACACTTAAAACATGTTATTTCCAGTCCCTTAAGAGTTAAACTTTCAAATTTTAAACTTAGGGTCTGGTACAGTTTCGAAAATTGCAAAATAGCCCTTAAACTTCTAAAATTTTACAATCTAGTCCTTGGGCTTTTAAGGGTTGATTTTATTTATCTAAAAACTCTTAAAACTTTATTAAAAGATCAAAACATAATTTTTGAACCTGAGTTCAGTCCCAAAATCAAAAATTACAGAGGGGTCCCTTAAGTTTTATTTTCTTTCAATTAAGTCCACCAACTTTCCATTTTTGCATTTTAAGTACAAAAGTTGAAATTTAATCAATTATGCTCGACTTGTCCAGGTTATAAATTATTCAAAACATAGATTTCAAGAGTCAACACTTACATATCCTTCTAATACAAAATTTCATCAAGTATAACAATAAAGTGTACATGTATGCCATATTTTTCGATAAATCGCATTTTTGAGCAATACTTGAGAATTTTTCCAACTTGATATAAGAAAATATCATGCAATACATAATATATATCTCAAGTGCTCAAAAACAACTCTTAAGGTCAGCCCCTAAAAGTCCAAAAATGAAAATGGAGTATCAAAATTTTGGAAAATAGAAGAGAGGAAGAAAATGTACTAAAAATCTCATTTCTTACCTTCTAGTCCAAATTCCTTCACAATTTCTTGAGGTCTAGTCAAGATGGTTCCAAGTCTCTATTATCTTCAAGTTGTCTTCTAAGTGTACCTCAAACCAAAAATCAAACTTAGGTTAAGAAGTGAAGATGATGAGATAGAAATATCAAAATGGATTGAAGAAAAAAATTCCTTACATTGTAGTAGTGATAGTTTCAAAATAAAGAAGTAAGAAGAGTTCTTGTGTTTTTGTTAAGTGTTTGAAGAAAGAAGAAAGTGTTTGAGGATATGAAGAAATTATTCTTGAAGATATGAAGAAAGTTTGTTTGAAGATATGAAGAAGTGTTTGAAGATATGAGGGAGGTGTGTTTGAAGATATGAAGAAATATTTGGAGATATGAAGGAGGTGTGTTTGAAGATATGAAGAAATGTTTGAAGATATAAAGATTGTTTGAAGATATGAAGAATGTGTGTTTTATGAAGATTGTTTGAAGATTTGAAGAATGTGTGTTTTGAAGATATGAAGATTGTTTGAAGATTTGAAGAATGTGTGTTTTGAAGATATGAAGATATTTGTAGAGAGAAGTAGGAAAATGTTTAGAGAGAAGGGAGATGAATTTTTTTGCTTGGGAGATTAATGAAAGTTAATGGGAATAATTAGGGGTTTAGGGTAAAAACAAAATAACTAGCTTTCTTTATTAGGGACATGAAGCCAAAAGCTAGGTTTTAGAGGGAAATTTAAAATTCATTTGTTTGACTAAGGGGTTAGTGGGATTTGTAGGAAGATTTTTAGTTGTAGGCTTGGAAGACATAAAATAAAATAGAAATGAAATTATCAAAATTTTATTTATTGTTTGTCCAATAATAATTTAGTTGGGAGATACAAAATGATAAAATAGTGATAGAAGAAAAAATTGAGTTATTTTCCCCATTTAAAGTGGTAATTTCGAAAATTAGGAAAAAAGAAAAAAAAATATTGGTTTCTTTCTTTATAAAATTGAGGGAAAAAAATAAAATGTATAAATATCCATTATTAAATATTTAGAAATTTAAAATAAAGATGTGAAATAAGAAATGTGTAATCGAAAAATAAATTGGAAGTTGGTTGGGATGAATTATAGAATAAGATGAAATATTTGGATAAGAATCGAAATGTCTCCTAAATTTTCGAGGTCTAATATTTCTAAAGTCGTAGTCATTCGATCAAGCATTAATACTAGAGGAGAATATAAAATTGCTATGCTCCAAAAATGCGAAATGCGTAATTGACGTTGGAAGAAATAAATAAAAATAGAGTCGCGTTTCATTAATAATAGGTTTGTGATACATAACCGAATAAATAATCACTACATAACACCGTATCTCACATTATTAAAATTCGAGCCTCACAATTCCTGGCTTAAAGGTTGGTGAAAATCCACACCACGATTATAGTTAAGTGTTTGCTGGATTGTTAGGAAGATAAATGACAATCTTTTTGTCAAAGTCGAAGAATTGAATAAATTTCCAAATTTCCAAAATTTGTTGCTGAAGCAATGATAGCTAAAGAAACTAGGAAACTTTGATAAGATATTCAGTTGAGATACATGGCACAACAAGGTTGGCCGATATGTCACCACTACAAGAAAAAGGGTATATTCCAACACAAATTTAATGACACTACCAAAAAAATATTGATATAAATAAGTAACATTTACCGAAAAAAGTTAGTATTTTAATCAATTTAATGACACTTTACTTGAAATGCCGTCCTCTTAATAAAATCACATACTTTTTTCCTAGAAATTCGATATCTCGCTTCAATTACACTTTCAATAAAAAAAGATAGGAAGTATTCATTTATTTTGAATCATATTCAAATTTATATTGACAAAGAATTCATGTTGAATCAGATTCAAATTTGTATTGACAAATAAAAGAAAAAAAGCACGCTTATACAAGTGTAGGCTGTAAATAATCACATATAATTGTTCACTGGAAGATCTAATTTCAATAGAAAGCAAGGGAAATAATAAAAATCTACTTAAACAAATAAAAAGGGACCCTAAGATGCGAATTATGCATTCCTCGTAGGGTGTACATGGGACGGGATGGTTCAAAGATTTGGAATCTCGGAACCGTCCCAAGTTCAAAGATTCTAAAAATAAATCTCCATAACCGAACCATAGAAATAAATCTCCATCCCAAATCGTACCAAAGTTTAGGACGAAAATTCGGTTCTAATGGGACGGTGCGGTTCGATTCGCTTTGGGTCGGAGTTTGGGAGATTAGTCATAAATAAACCTACAAATTTTGGAAAAAAAAATCAATATAGAAATCGCCAAACGAATATATACTTATAGTCTTTTTTTTTAGCGTAGTCTCAAAATAAAAACTAAAACCATAATAGGTAATGATTAACACAATCCTAAATTCTAAACTTAATAACCTCTATAATGCAATAATATTCTATTATTTGCATAATTGTCCATCTATTGACTTGGAACAATTATAATTAACTAATAATTTTGATAAATTATTATTAAACAAAAACTTGTATAAATTTATAATCTCAATATCTCATACTCAACAACTTAACATAATCAATAAAATTAGATTTACAAATTATATGATGTGGTAAAAATATTAAAATATGATTATTTATATTATTATAATATGGTACTATTACTTGTTTAGGGTATGTTTCTCTTTAATTAAGTGCAATTTACTAATTATTTAACTAATTTTAATTTCAAATAATATTATTAATATTAATATTTTTTAAAATACATAATAGTTGTAGTATTATGGTTTTTTTAGATACATATTTTATATTCAATTTATTTTAAATAATGCTTAGTTAGTTCAATATCAAAATATGAAAAAAATAAAAATAATGTACATATAAAATATTTATAATCAATTCTAGCTTGGGTCCTCGGTTCGGAGTGGTCCTAAGGTATGGTTCGCGGAAAGTCAAAAAGTCAACGGATATTTTGTTTGATAAATGGTTTTATCATGATTTTGATGATTTTGTTTTATACCAAAACAATGGTTTTAAAGGTTGTCCAAATACTCCTAAATGATTTAAAATAGTTTTAATATTTTCCTGGAGTATTTGCTCAAGTCTTTTTTCGATTAATATTGGACAACACTTTCAAAGATTTTATGTCAACGGGTTTTCACATTGAAACTATATTTCTAATGTTGTCTAAATACTCTCGATCGGTTTAAAATGTTTTTACTAAATTTTCTGAGTATTTCTTAAGTTTTATTTTCACTAAAATTGGACAACATTTCTGTCTCGTGGTCGACCGGTCGCCCATAGGGCAACCCGTGCACAAGATGTTTTTTGAAACAGAAAATGAGACGGAAGAAATTTCAAGCAGGTCGACCAAGTCGCGCCTGGCGTCGACCGGCCCGGTCCGACGGCCGCCCAGGGGTCGACCGGTACTGCAAGTGTGCAAAATCTCCTGTTCTATTTTTGGAGAGGTCGACCAGGCTAGGGGTGATGTCGACCGGTCGAGCACCCCGACCGGCCGCCCGTGTAATTTTTCGAGACTATTTCAAACGCCCTTTTGTGCGCGACCGGTCGCCCTTTAGTTTGACTAAAATATAACCGTTGTGCAAATAGACCATTCTTCCTTAAAATGTGGGATTGTTCTATAATCTGATTTTTGTATCCTTATGAGACAACCATATTTATTTTAATCTCTTTGTCTTATTTGTAGACAAAAGAAAACATGGAGGAGCCCATGAAGGAGCCTATGTTGGAGGAGCCTTTGGAGGAGCCTTTGGAGAGCCTATGTTGGAATTCAAATTTGAAGGCTCTCCTATAAATAGATGAAAGCTTGAGGGATCAAATACAAGACTTGATACAAACAACAAGAGATATCACAAGCACATAATCTTTGTTATTCATTTCAACATTCTTGTTGTAATAGCCTAAGTACTATCACTTTCACATCTTGAGGTCTAGGCTTTCATTCTTGATTACACTTGCACTTTTGAGTTGTAATATTTTTCAAAGTGTAATCTTGATTGTAATTCATCAACCAAACACAAGATATCCTTGTGAGTATTCTTGTGGTAAGAATACACTTGGGTGATCTAGGTGATAGGTGTTTCAAGAGTGTGGTGCTCTTGAGGTGTTGAAGAATTTGGTATTCTTCAAGATTGAAGATTGTGGGTGATCTTCAAAGGTGCTGTTGAAGGAAGATTGTGGTAATCTTCAAAGGGAGATTGTGGTAATCTCCAAAGGTGGTGTTGGAGAGTTCGGTGCTCTTCAAGTCGGAAGATTGTGGTAATCTTCAAAGGGAGATTGTGGTAATCTCCAAAGGTGGTGTTGGAGAGTTCGGTGCTCTTCAAGTCGGAAGATTGTGGTGATCTTCAAAGGGAGATTGTGGTAATCTCCAAAGGTGGTGTTGAAGAAGAGTGTGGTGCTCTTCAAGGTGTTGTAAGTTGAATTTGTATTAATTTTGGTAATTAATAAAATTCTTTTTTCTTTTCGAAATCCATCCTGATATCTTTGGGGTGGTAGAGGATTAGGCCCTAGGTGGGTTGAACCTCTTTAAATCGACGTGTGTTGTTTACATTCCGCACCTTATTATTGTGTTTGAGCTTTCGATTGTTAAAAGAGGGCGAAATAGAAAAGATGGAGATAATCTATTCACCCCCCCCTCTAGATTATCGTAGCCGCTTGGACTTACAAGTGGTATCAGAGCCAAACTCTTTGGCAAGCTCGTTTCACATCGCGAGTGAAGAGAAACGATCGACGCTACAAACGAAGCTCAA
>JABTTQ020000834.1:0-50000 GCA_016081115.2 Rehmannia glutinosa | reverse complement strand
ACCGCTACTGCTTTTGCATTGGTTGGCGCTACAAGTCCGTGACGCAACCATTAATTGCCTTTGCATAGGATTGGCGTTACAATTCCGCACGCAATCCTACTGTCTTGGATCAGTATCACATAGTGCCTGTGTGACCATGAACTGTTTTCTTAAACTGTATAAGTATATTATTTAAATATTTTATCACGACGCTTGTGAACTGTGTGTGAAACCATGCATCATACTCACGCGATTTCGTATAACTGTTTTCTCACATTAACTATATTACGCCACACTCGCACACGATCACCCCATCTACTGAGATTTTTGTCTCATCCCCGCCTGTTTTCTAACCTTAGATGAGGATTTCGCTGGGGATGCTGAACCGGCTCTGGATTGAGACCTTGTACTACGCTTGTTGGATTTACTGCATCTTGTTGTTGATCGGACTCTTTTCTTATTATGTTGTTGTTGGACTTTTGTATCCTAATCAATTCGGGTTTGTAATTGAGGGGCGTATGACCCTTTGACGTTAAGTTACTACCTTGTTGAATTTCGGATTGTAATTTGGTGATGGAATGTAGACTTTAAGTGATAACTTGTATCTGTTATTTATTTCCGCTGCTATTTAGACTCTGCTTTATTGGGTTCTCATTGGTATTGTCTAGACTGTTAGTCCATTTGTATTTAAGTTGTGAATCGTTCGTCGCGTCCCGTTTGGGGCGTGACAGTAAGAGTGGTATCAGAGCTCGGCTAGTAAGATGGAAACTTACACCGAGCTGACCCAGGATAGGACCCTCGGTCTGTGTTTTGGGTAGTACCGCGACTTGACTCATTAAGTGTGAAATCAATTTCAAATTGGCATAGAACCGTCTTATTGATATTTGAACTAAGTTAGAATGCATACTTTGAGATTCATAATCATACTTGTCTTGACTTAGTTGATTTTGACTGATTTCCCTTACTCGTTCTTCCTTATTCTTTCTTATCTTTCCTCTACCTTTGACTGATCCGCCTTAGTTTGTTTTATCAGGATGGAGCCGACGCCGCCTACGTGGTGGGATGTATTCCATGCCCGTGCTGAGCGGGAATATTACCGGGCACTGATGATTCATTGGCACCGGGAAAGCGAACGCACGACCACAGAACTAGCCCAAGAGCGCCAACGCAACAGAGACCTGACTCAGCGCTTGGCGATAAGCCAAGATGAGAAGAACGAACTGACCACTGTCATCAAGGACCGCGATAACACCATAAGAGCGCGGGAGGACCAAATACAAAGTATCCAGGAGCGCCTGGATAACATGCGGGAGAAAATGAAGAGGACGAGCGACGGTCGCCAGAAATGGGAGATTGATGCCCGTCTATCCCGTAGTCTTGCCGATCGCTGGAGAGACCCTCATCAAGCGATGACATCATGAGGACCTTACATGTGCCCTAACTCGAGGGACGCCGCACTAGAGGTCGCTTTAGCAGCTAATGCTCACCATTGCCACCGCCCGAGGCGAACCCGTACTGATCCCGAGGAGGATCCCGAGGAGGACCCCGAGGAGGATCCCGAGGATGATCCATCCGATCGACATTGGAGAGCCGGAGGCTGCTCCACTCGATGAGGCTCGGGGATTTGAGCAAAGGTGGTTGGACTTTGTGGATTGGCTGCAGGTTGAGGCGCCGCCTCAACCCGACCCCCCGATCCTGATACATAGCTGCGAGCGATGATGATGGCGATCTCACTGATTAGCTAGCAGATTTTCTGTTGTACTTTTGTTGTTGTAGCTGTGTAATCCAGTGTTGTACCTTTCATTATTGTACTAGATTCGGATGTATTTTGATTCCATGTATCGACTTAGTATTCTACCGATGTACTTTGGGTGTATTCAATTTTATATTAATGGATATGCCTTTTGCCATTTATTCAGTGTCTTGTGTTGATGTTACTATCCCTGCGATATCTTTTACTTTACGCGAATAATTATTGTATTCATTTACTCGCAAATCGCAACTAACGCTCCAAGATACGAATGGCGTAACATCGAGGACGTGGGAGACCTCGTCGCGTTCCACGAGAGACGACGATGTACCCAGGGACCGGGTACCCTCTCCGGAATTACCACCACCTCCTCCACTCCTGCCGCAGAGACAATCTGACCGCACAAGCATTACAACAAATCGGTGTTTATGAGGCAACAGCAGAGCCTCAACCCCGTGCTCCCGAACCCGCCCGAGAGGCGAACGATCGCACATTGGAGCGATTCTGCGGTTCGACCCACCAACCTTCCCGGGAGAGCCGGACGATGTGAAAGCGGAAGAATGGATAGAGAAGTTGGAAAATATCTTCAATGCTCTTCAATACTCCGATGAGCGAGAGTCACACTCGCCGTATTTCGCCTGGAATCGGCTGCGCTAGAGATCGGTGGAGGGCAATTGAAAGGAGATGGGAACAGGACCGAGTAATCGAACATGGGGAAATTTCTTGGCTGAGTTCAATGAACAAGATATTCCCCAAGTCGTGTGAAGGAAGCACGCGGGATGAATTTCATAGATTGAGGCAAGGAACCCGACTGTGGCTCAAGATGAGTCTGAATTTCACCGATTGTCCAAGTATGCTCGGGGACAATCAAGATCAAGAGGATAAGCTTTACAAGTTCACTCGAGGATTGAAACGAACTTCAGAAAACAGCTTCTTGATCGTTGAATCGCAACCTACTCACCATGTAAAGGCACTCTCCGCATTGAGTCGGGATCAACCGTATTGGACATTCAGCAGAGTAGGCCCTCGAACAGCTTTTAAGAGGCCAGCTGTGGGGCAATGCCACTAAACCGCCCGCTAAGTTTCGAAGGACCTTAACAATGGACAGACAAAGGAAAGAGACCAAAGACAAGGAAAGCCGGGTCGTGAATGTACGCATTGCCGTAAATCGACATACTGCCGACAACCGTTGGCGTAAACAAGGAAGGTGTTTGCGCTGTGGTAATGTCAAGACTACCGCAAGATTGCGCCAAGTACAATGACCGATCCAAACCAACGCAACCACGTGCGAAACGGCCAGGGTAATCGGGCAAGGATGCCCGCCGAGCATTTGCACTAGCCGGACAGAGGCTCCTCGGAGGCAATGAGACGTGGTGGAAGGTACGCTTCTAGTATCTAACCACTACGCTAAAATATTGTTCGACCCTGGATCAACGCATTCATTTGTTGCGCACCGCATTTTGTACACAAACCGCATGCATGCATGGAACATATGCCTATATGCTTAGAAGTGTCAACTCCTATGGGTGCGAGTCGAGATAACGGATATTATCTATAATGCATGCGGTTAAGATTCTTTGAGATAAACTTTCCTGCCGATTTGATCTTATTACCTATATCCGAATACGACGTAATATTGGGAATGAATCAGTTATCTGACACCATGCACAAATGGATTGCCATAACAAGTCCATTAAGCTATGTGAACCCTAAAACCCGAAGTGGAGATTTCGGGAAGGGCACGAGTTAAGATTGCCCCAATCATTTCAAGAATGAAAGCGGAAGGCGATCACTAGAGGGGCTCAGGGTATTTGGCGTTTGTAATTAACAAACCCAAGGTTGAGATACAAATCAACCAAGTACCTATAGTATCAAGATATACGGACGTATTTCCACAAGAACTCACCACTTTGTCCTCCGGATAGGGAAGTCGAGTTCACCATCGAGTGTTGCCGGGACTCGCCCCGATTGCCGTAACACCGTATAGAATGGCTCTCTCGAGTTACAAGAGTTGAAAACGCAATTACAAAAACTGATGGATGTGGGATTTATCCGACCGAGTACGCTCCGTGGGGAGCACTGTGTCTTTGTGTAAGTCCAAGCGCTACGATAATCTAGAGGGGGTGAATAGATTATCTCCATCTTTTCGATTTCGTCCTCTTTAACAATCGAATGCTCAAACAAAATAATGAAGGTGCGGAATGTAAACAACACACGTCGATTTAAAGAGGTTCAACCCACCTAGGGCCTAATCCTCTACCACCCCAAAGATATCCGGGATAGATTTCGAAAGAAAAAGAATTTTATTAATTACCAAAATTAATACAAATTCAACTTACAACACCTTGAAGAGCACCACACTCTTCTTCAACACCACCTTTGAGATTACCACAATCTCCCTTTGAAGATTACCACAATCTTCCTTCAACGGCACCTTGTGAAGATTACCACAATCTTCAACCTTGAAGAATACCAAATTCTTCAACACCTTAATAAGAAGATTACCACAATCTTCTTGCACCTATCACCTAGATCATCCAAGTGTGCTCTTACCACAAGAACACTCACAAGGATATCTTGTGTTTGAATGATAACCACAAATTCAAGATTACAACTCGATAATTGATAATACAATAAAGTGCAGGTGTAATCAAGAATAGCCTAGACCTCAAGAATGTGAAAGTGAATAGCTAGGCAAATTACAACAAGAAATAAGACAATGAAAGACCAAGTGTTTGCTTGAAGTGTATCTTGTTGTGTTGTATCTCAATTGTTGTTTTGGTTGCTCCAAAACTTCCTCTATTTATAGGAGATGATTGATCAAGCATAGGCTCCTCTTGGGGATTGAAAATCTACAGAAAAATACAATTAAAATCAAGAATATAGCTGTTAGAAATCAATCCCACAATTTAAGGAAATGTGTCTGCTGTCAAACGGTCATATTTTTGCTGTCAATACATAGGGCGACCGGTCGCACAGAGATAAGAGAAAAAGAGAACACTTTGAAAATTACAACAGGGCGACCGGTCGACGTAGGCTTCGACCGGTCGACCCCTGTTCAACCGGTCCCCTCTCGTTTAAAAAAAAAAAAAAAGCAAGGTTTTGTTCTGTTTCAAAACGAAACTTGCAGTACCGTCGGCCGATCATGGGCGGCCACGGCCGACCGGGATCGGCGACGCCTGAGCGACCGGTCGACCTGCTCTTTTTTCTTCCGTCTCATTTTCTGTTTCTAAAAACATCTTCAGGTACGGGTTGCCCTATAGGGCGACCGGTCGACCACGAGACAGAAATATTGTCCAATTTTTGTCGAAAATAAAACTCAAGAAATACTCCGAAAATTTAGTAAAAACATTTTAAACCGATCGGAAGTATTAGGACAACATTTAGAAACATCGTTTGAGAGTGAAAACCCAATAACGTAAAAACATTAAAAGCGTTGTCCAATATAGACGAAAATAAACTTTGAGAAAATACTCCTGAAAATATTAAAAACATTTTAAATCATTTAGGAGTACTTGGACAACCTTTAAAAACATTGTTTTGGTGATAAAATAAAATCATCAAAATTAAGATAAAAACATGTATCAAACAATCTCCCCTTTTTGATGATTACAAACCAAAACAATTTTTTACACAAACTAAGAGAGCAATTTTAGAAATGATTTTCCTGAAAAAACATTTGACCGTTTGGAAGCAACCAAAATTTTCAAAAATATTAAAGCAACCAAGTAGGAGTAAATATTTTCAATAATAAGCACAAGCTCCCTATCCACAAGACATCAAGAATAATGTAAGAGCAATAATCCATAAGCTAAAAGCTTTAGCTTTTACAATTTGGTCAAGATCTTATAAGCTCCCCTGTCACAAAAACAACATTAAACAATAATATAAGTCCATCAAGCAACAATTGGACTAAAAATAAATCACAACTTATGGCTTTTATGAGCCATAGCTTATAACTTTTATCATGAGCTTTTATTAGCTTCTTTGAGCTAACGAGCTCTTTGAGCTAACGAGCTAATTTCCTGTTTCTCCCCTTTGGAATCATCAAAAGAATGTTAGGATGGTGAACACATCATAGAAGTATATCAAAGTGCGCTAAAGAAATGGTTAATCAACCATTGAGCAATGTAGCTTAAAAACCAAGGAAAATGGGAGAAATGTATCATGAAGAGGTCATACGTTTGTTTTATTTCCCAAAACATGATCTCAATGAGTATAGAAGACTTTTGGAAGCGAGAGAATCATGTAGAAGTTGAAATTTTCATAGCGACATTTTAACAAACACTTTGTGTGCGTGAAAAATAGAAGAGGTTGTATATAACTTTTGTAAATGGTTCAAGCCAAAAAAAAAAAAAAAAAATTTATATCATCAATCAACCTCATTTCAAAGCTCAAAAATCATATGCACCATATGCAATAATTTGTTCATCAATTAAGAAGCTCAAAGTAGATTCTCAAGGGTTCAACCCAATTGAGATAAGCTAAGAATGATCAAGGCATTACCAATGCCAAAAATTGGAGCAACCATCAAGTAATAAGTCATGCTTTCAACAATACATGTATCAAATGTCCCAACATATTCAACTAAGCATAACAAAGCAATAAAAGAAGCACTTTTACCATCAAGTACTTCATACCAATTATCAACCAATGCTTTAGAGTATTTTTACCATCAAATACTCCATCAAAAATCATGATCATCCACAAGTCATTATCAACTTGCAATATTAACCCTTTTAAAAAAACAAGCAAATATCATTAGTACAAATGAGTTTTACAAAGATTCATCAAAATACAAAACATCATTAATGAAAATGCTAGAGAGTAAAGGGGTGGGGTAACATCATTCCTCATCCGAGGAGAAGCAAGATCCGGAATAAAGTCCTTGATGAATTTCTTTAACTTGCCGATAGACTTTTGCATTTTAGAGGTCTTTTGCTCCAAAGCCTCATACCTCGTCTCATGAAAAGCCCTCATCTCATCAAATTCGGCTTGAGTATACCTCCTGGCGGTTGAGCACCTATATTACCCTCCCGGATTGCTCGGTTCGCCTTCTTCCACCAATCTTGCGGCCCGGCGTCATCAAAGATGTCATTAGGATCGGAGACTCTTGACCTCTTCCTCTCGCCATTTTGGTTGGTCGGATGTCCATATTCTTGCGCATCGTGACTATTTGGGAGATATTATCAATGTCAAGTCATTTTGAAAAACTTCCGAGTTAAACTCCGACGAAGGAAGTCCCGATTGAATAAGAAGTTTACAAATCCAATTTCCCATAACCAACTTCTTATTACCTCGAGTAATGGACTCGATTAGACATTGAATAAGTATGGCGCCAAAGTTAAGTGGTTCCCTCCTAGCAATCTTATAAGTCAAAAATAATCCATATTGCTAGCATCTTTCCGACTTACCACAAATGCAATATGCGACAATGACCGATAAAATGCGATGCTCAAGTGTCATTGCCAACAAAGAATACTTAGGCCATACTCCCAAATACGTCTTGACTTCTTTCATCGATACCCCAAAGATTTCATCATTCCAAGTCCCGCAAGAGAAATAATCCCAACCACCTTCTCTAACATGTAAAAGCCGGCAAATATCATTGGGAGTCCATCTAAAATGGCGACCCTTTATAAGTTTAATTAACGGCAATCGGCTTTCTATCATTATCATATTCGACCCACATATTGGCATAAAAGAGTTGGATAATATCATCATCATACAACACATAAGCATGCTCCCATAAATACATCCAACCTTGCTCCTCAAAAATCCTCTAATCGTAGGATACTTTTCGTTCGTAAATGAACTAAAACGACACATTTTAGTCCGAGCAATAGATTTACCTTTCATCCCCGAATCCTCATAGTACCATTCCGCATACTTATTGATGAAATTAATAGCATTGCGGGAATTAGGAGCTGAGTAACAAAAGATTTTTTACCTTTCGCCCAACGGCAATTTTCGAGCGAAATTGTTCCGCGGAGCTCGGTGATTTGGGCCCGAGAGAGAATGGGATTTTGAACATCATCACCTTCTTGAGCCACATTTCTTTGAGCGGCTCGAATATCCCTTTGTTCGGCTTCGTCTCGCCGATTTCTCGAAGTACCCTCTCCGCCCTTTCTTCTCTTAGAAGTGGGATTTTGATCGGTGGAATTTCTTGGAGGAGCCATATATGAAAGATTCTTGAGAAAATAAGAAGATTAGCAACAAGAATCGTGAAAATGATGAAGAATTGAAGATTTTAAAGAAAGGGGTGTAATACGATAAGGGTTTGGGGGGATTTTTTCTTCTTCATTTAAATGAAGAACAGAATGTTATAAGTGAAAAATAACCCTGGGCGACCGGTCGAGGTGGGGTGCGACGGCCGAGGTGCGAGTGCGACGGCCGTCGCCCCTGCTATGACCGTCCCCAGTGATTTTTCTTTCTCCCGCATTTTTCAAAATTCGATTTTCCACCCCAAAAGTTTTAAAACTTTGCAAAATATAATTTTGGACTATGTCCAACAAATATGGGTTTTGGGAAAAACATATAAATGATAAAATCGAGACTAAACACGTAGTGCCTTTTAAAAGAAAATATTTGCAAGTTCAATTTGGGGCACTTAAGGGTCAAAATGAAATATCTTGAAAGATATGTGCATAATATCGAGTTTAAAGAAAAATACGAGTAGACATACCTCGATGGTTTAAGAAACTTGATGACGTAATAGCCAATGAGTATGAAGTGTGTATCCTACACAATTCTTAGACAACATATGCATAGAAAATTCAAGTGTAGGCAAAAATATGAGATAACAAAAAGAGCTTATGCTATAAGATTTCATAAGAGATAATAAGTCACATAAGTCTAATGAAAAGCTTAAAAGTTTATAGAAAAACATGCAAGGTCTCTTTTAAAAATATTGAAACTCATAAATATATAAGAGACCTATTTAAAAAAAATACTTGAAAGATCATTTTGCAATTAAGACACAATTAAAAACATGCATATAATTAAAAAAATAAAATGCATATATAAATGGGGAGATACGGTTTACCAATTTCGCCGTTTCCATGGGTTGTGTCTTTCCCATTGTTGATGATGATATCTTCCCATTTGGAAGTCACTTTGTTGATGATGACTTCCTTGATTACTCCATTTCCAAGGTTTGTTACCTTCCCATGGTTGATGGTTTCTTCTTCTTTGAAAATCATCTTGTTGATGATGTCTTTGCCATTTCCAAGGATTGTGTTCTTCCCATTTTTGATTATACGCTCTTCTTGGAAATTGGCTTTGTTGAGAGTAGTTCCTTCTTTGATCAAATGAAACGTTCATTTGATGTTTTCTTGGTGGCATGAATTTTCTCCGATTTTTGTTTTGCCGGGTACCTAATAGCACATTGTTTTGTGGTACCCTCATGTGTTTGGGTCCTTTAAGATTAGCTTTGAGACTTTTAGGTCTCCAACAATATTTAGAGTTATTTCTAGCCCGACAAGAATTAGCCGTATGACCCTTTTTGCCACAATAAAAACAAGTAGTAATTCTAGGAGCATAATGACCAATATGCATATTGACTTGATCCTTTTTCATATGATTAACAACATTAGGCTTATGATCAAGTCCTTTATCACAATTATGAATATCAACAATATTGGACATTTTATTGGTACTCAAGTTGGATTTTAATAAATCCTTTTTCATGCAATCAATATTTTCAACAAGAGTACTATTTTCTTTCTCAAGGTTTCTAACCTTATCAAGAGTGGTGGTGTGAGCACATGATAGTGATTCATAGGAAGTAAATAAACTATCCTTATCATTTTTCAAAACAATGAATTCCTTTTTCAAATTTTTGTATTTAACAAGTAAGTCTTGGAATTCATCTTGAAGATCATCAAAATCATTTTGCAAATCACTATAATCATTTTGAATAACAATATCATAAGAAGTAGAGGGCTTAAGACATACCTCATTTTCTTCATTGATGCCCATAAAACAATATTCAACTTCTTCATAATTGGAAGTTGTAGGAGGCTTATTCCTTAGATTTGAGCTTGTATGATCTTGAGAAGTAGATGCTTTTGTTTGACTCCTTTTATTTGCAAATACTCCATAGATGGCTTCTAATTTTTGCCATACTCCATGTGCCGACTTTATTCCTACAATATGTTCATATTCTAAATTAGTAAATGAACAATATAAAATATTTAAAGCACTTTACCGTTTAAGGAGATGATTTTCTTCTCTTCATCATTGAGCTCTTTGAAGCCTTTTGAGGTGTA
This sequence comes from Rehmannia glutinosa, assembly GCA_016081115.2. Classification (NCBI taxonomy): domain Eukaryota; kingdom Viridiplantae; phylum Streptophyta; class Magnoliopsida; order Lamiales; family Orobanchaceae; genus Rehmannia; species Rehmannia glutinosa. Next base: position 40,001 of record JABTTQ020000834.1, on the reverse strand, counting down.
TGGTATATCTTTCGTTGGAATGGATTCTCCATTAATGACGGTGTTCCAAATGTCGAACCCGCAACTTTGTAAGTAGCATTCCATTCTTTCTTTCCAAAATATAAAATTTTTGGAATCAAACCGAGGTGGCTTGGTGGTGGAGGTGCTTAGGAAGGTGAGCTTCGTTAAGTAGCCGACGATCGTTTCTCTTCACTCGCGATGTGAAACGAGCTTGCCAAAGAGTTTGGCTCGATACCACTTGTAAGTCAAGCGGCTCACGATAATCTGAGGGGTGAATAGATTATCTCCATCTTTTCGATTTCGTCCTCTTTTAACAATCGAATGCTCAAACAAAATAATGAAGGTGCGGAATGTAAACAACACACGTCGATTTAAAGAGGTTCAACCCACCTAGGGCCTAATCCTCTACCACCCCAAGATATCCGGGATGGATTTCGAAAGAAAAAGAATTTTATTAATTACCAAAATTAATACAAATTCAACTTACAACACCTTGAAGAGCACCACACTCTTCTTCAACACCACCTTTGGAGATTACCACAATCTCCCCTTTGAAGATTACCACAATCTTCCTTCAACGCACCTTGTGAAGATTACCACAATCTTCAACCTTGAAGAATACCAAATTCTTCAACACCTTAATAAGAAGATTACCACAATCTTCTTGCACCTATCACCTAGATCATCCAAGTGTGCTCTTACCACAAGAACACTCACAAGGATATCTTGTGTTTGAATGATAACCACAAATTCAAGATTACAACTCGATAATTGATAATACAATAAAGTGCAGGTGTAATCAAGAATAGCCTAGACCTCAAGAATGTGAAAGTGAATAGCTAGGCAAATTACAACAAGAAATAAGACAATGAAAGACCAAGTGTTTGCTTGAAGTGTATCTTGTTGTGTTGTATCTCAATTGTTGTTTTGGTTGCTCCAAAACTTCCTCTATTTATAGGAGATGATTGATCAAGCATAGGCTCCTCTTGGGGATTGAAAATCTACAGAAAAATACAATTAAAATCAAGAATATAGCTGTTAGAAATCAATCCCACAATTTAAGGAAATGTGTCTCATTGTCAAACGGTCATATTTTTTTTGTCATACATAGATGGGCGGACCATCGCACGAGATAAGAGAAAAAGAGAACACTTTGAAAATTACAACAGGCGACCGGTCGGACGTGAGGCTTCGACCGGTCGACCCTGTTTCAACCGGTCCCTCTCGTTTAAAAAAAAAAGCAAGGTTTTGTTCTTTTCAAAACGAAACTTGCAGTCCGTCGGCCATTGGCGGCCGATCGGCCGGACCGACGCCCGATGCGGCCGACCGCTCTTTTTTTCTTCCGTCTCATTTTCTGTTTCTAAAAACATCTTGATGTCACGGGTTGCCCTATAGATTTACCGGTCGACCACGAGAGACGAAAATATTGTCCAATTTTTGTCGAAAATAAAACTCAAGAAATACTCCGAAAATTTAGTAAAAACATTTTAAACCGATCGGAAGTATTAGGACAACATTTAGAAACATCGTTTGAGAGTGAAAACCCAATAACGTAAAAACATTAAAAGCGTTGTCCAATATAGACGAAAATAAACTTTGAGAAAATACTCCTAAAATATTAAAAACATTTTAAATCATTTAGGAGTATTTGGACAACCTTTAAAAACATTGTTTTGGTGATAAAATAAAATCATCAAAATTAAGATAAAAACATGTATCAAACAATCTCCCCCTTTTTGATGATTACAAACCAAAACAATTTTTACACAAACTAAGAGAGCAATTTTAGAAATGATTTTCCTGAAAAAACATTTGACCGTTTGGAAGCAACCAAAATTTTCAAAAATATTAAAGCAACCAAGTAGGAGTAAATATTTTCAATAATAAGCACAAGCTCCCCTATCCACAAGCACATCAAGAATAATGTAAGAGCAATAATCCATAAGCTAAAAGCTTTAGCTTTTACAATTTGGTCAAGATCTTATAAGCTCCCCCTCACAAAACAACATTAAACAATAATATAAGTCCATCAAGCAACAATTGGACTAAAAATAAATCACAACTTATGGCTTTTATGAGCCATAGCTTATAGCTTTTATCATGAGCTTTTATTAGCTTCTTTGAGCTAACGAGCTCTTTGAGCTAACGAGCTAATTTCTGTTTCTCCCCTTTGGAATCATCAAAAGAATGTTAGGATGGTGAACACATCATAGAAGTATATCAAAGTGCGCTAAAGAAATGGTTAATCAACCATTGAGCAATGTAGGCTTAAAAACCAAGGAAAATGGGAGAAATGTATCATGAAGAGGTCATACGTTTGTTTTATTTCCCAAAACATGATCTCAATGAGTATAGAAGACTTTTGGAAGCGAGAGAATCATGTAGAAGTTGAAATTTTCATAGCGACATTTTAACAAACACTTTGTGTGCGTGAAAAATAGAAGAGGTTGTATATAACTTTTGTAAATGGTTCAAGCCAAAAAAAAAAAAAAAAAAAAATTTATATCATCAATCAACCTCATTTCAAAGCTCAAAAATCATATGCACCATATGCAATAATTTGTTCATCAATTAAGAAGCTCAAAGTAGATTCTCAAGGGTTCAACCCATTGAGATAAGCTAAGAATGATCAAGGCATTACCAATGCCAAAAATTGGAGCAACCATCAAGTAATAAGTCATGCTTTCAACAATACATGTATCAAATGTCCCAACATATTCAACTAAGCATAACAAAGCAATAAAAGAAGCACTTTTACCATCAAGTACTTCATACCAATTATCAACCAATGCTTTAGAGTATTTTTACCATCAAATACTCCATCAAAAATCATGATCATCCACAAGTCATTATCAACTTGCAATATTAACCCTTTTAAGAAAAACAAGCAAATATCATTAGTACAAATGAGTTTTACAAAGATTCATCAAAATACAAAACATCATTAATGAAAATGCTTTAGAGAGTAAAGGGGGTGGGGTAACATCATTCCTCATCCGAGGAGAAGCAGATCCGGAATAAAGTCCTTGATGAATTTCTTTAACTTGCCGATAGACTTTTGCATTTTAGAGGTCTTTTGCTCCAAAGCCTCATACCTCGTCTCATGAAAAGCCCTCATCTCATCAAATTCGGCTTGAGTATACCTCTGGCGGTTGAGCACCTATTACCCTCCGGATTGCTCGGTTCGCCTTCTTCCACCAATCTTGTGGCCCCGGCGTCATCAAAGATGTCATTAGGATCGGGAGACTCTTGACCTCTTCCTCTCGCCATTTTGGTTGGTCGGATGTCCATATTCTTGCAAGCGCATCGTGACTATTTGGGAGATATTATCAATGTCGAAGTCATTTTGAAAAACTTCCGAGTTAAACTCCGACGAAGGAAGTCCCGATTGAATAAGAAGTTTACAAATCCAATTTCCCATAACCAACTTCTTATTACCTTGAGTAATGGACTCGATTAGACATTGAATAAGTATGGCGCCAAAGTTAAGTGGTTCCTCCTAGCAATCTTATAAGTCAAAAATAATCCATATTGCTAGGCATCTTTCCCGATTTACCACAAATGCAATATGCGACAATGACCGATAAAATGCGATGCTCAAGTGTCATTGCCAACAAAGAATACTTAGGCTATACTCCCAAATACGTCTTGACTTCTTTCATCGATACCCCCAACATTTCATCATTCCAAGTCCCGCAAGAGAAATAATCCCAACCACCTTCTCTAACATGTAAAAGCCGGCAAAATATCATTGGGAGTCCATCTAAAATGGCGACCCTTTATAAGCGAATTAACGGCAATCGGCTTTCTATCATTATCATATTCACCCACATATTGGCATAAAAGAGTTGGATAATATCATCATCATACAACACATAAGCATGCTCCCATAAATACATCCAACCTTGCTCCTCAAAAATCCTCTAATCGTAGGATACTCATTCGTAAATGAACTAAAACGACACATTTTAGTCCGAGCAATAGATTTACCTTTCATCCCCGAATCCTCATAGTACCATTCCCGCATACTTATTGATGAAATTAATAGCATTGCGGGAATTAGAGCTTGAGTAACAAAAGATTTTTACCTTTCGCCCAACGGCAATTTTCGAGCGAAATTGTTCAGCGGAGCTCGGTGATTTGGGCCCGAGAGAGAATGGGATTTTGAACATCATCACCTTCTTGAGCCACATTTCTTTGAGCGGCTCGAATATCCCTTTGTTCGGCCGTCTCGCCGATTTCTCGAAGTACCCTCTCCGCCCTTTCTTCTCTTAGAAGTGGGATTTTGATCGGTGGAATTTCTTGGAGGAGCCATATATGAAAGATTCTTGAGAAAATAAGAAGATTAGCAACAAGAATCGTGAAAAATGATGAAGAATTGAAGATTTTAAAGAAAGGGGTGTAATACGATAAGGGTTTGGGGGGATTTTTCTTCTTCTCATTGCGAAATGAAGAATGAGAATGTTATAAGTGAAAAATAACCACTGGCGACCGGTCGAGGTGGGGTGCGACCGGTCGAGTGCGAAGCGGCCCGTCGCCGCCCGCTATGACCGGCCCCCGGTGATTTTTCTTTCTCCCAGATTTTTCAAAATTCGATTTTCCACCCCAAAAGTTTTAAAACTTTGCAAAAATATAATTTTGGACTATGTCCAACAAATATGGGTTTTGGGAAAAACATATAAATGATAAAATCGAGACTAAACACGTAGTGCCTTTTAAAAGAAAATATTTGCAAGTTCAATTTGGGGCACTTAAGGGTCAAAATGAAATATCTTGAAAGATATGTGCATAATATCGAGTTTAAAGAAAAATACGAGTAGACATACCTCGATGGTTTAAGAAACTTGATGACGTAATAGCCAATGAGTATGAAGTGTGTATCCTACACAATTCTTAGACAACATATGCATAGAAAATTCAAGTGTAGGCAAAAATATGAGATAACAAAAAGAGCTTATGCTATAAGATTTCATAAGAGATAATAAGTCACATAAGTCTAATGAAAAGCTCAAAAGTTTATAGAAAAACATGCAAGGTCTCTTTTAAAAATATTGAAACTCATAAATATATAAGAGACCTATTTTAAAAAAATACTTGAAAGATCATTTTGCAATTAAGACACAATTAAAAACATGCATATAATTAAAAGAAATAAAATGCATATATAAATGGGGAGATACGGTTTACCAATTTCGCCGTTTCCATGGGTTGTGTCTTTCCCATTGTTGATGATGATATCTTCCCATTTGGAAGTCACTTTGTTGATGATGACTTCCTTGATTACTCCATTTCAAGGTTTGTTACCTTCCCATGGTTGATGGTTTCTTCTTCTTTGAAAATCATCTTGTTGATGATGTCTTTGCCATTTCAAGGATTGTGTTCTTCCCATTTTTGATTATACGCTCTTCTTGGAAATTGGCTTTGTTGAGAGTAGTTCTTCTTTGATCAAATGAAACGTTCATTTGATGTTTTCTTAGTGGCATGAATTTTCTCCGATTTTTGTTTTGCCGGGTACCTAATAGCACATTGTTTTGTGGTACCCTCATGTGTTTGGGTCCTTTAAGATTAGCTTTGAGACTTTTAGGTCTCCAACAATATTTAGAGTTATTTCTAGCCCGACAAGAATTAGCCGTATGACCCTTTTTGCCACAATAAAAACAAGTAGTAATTCTAGGAGCATAATGACCAATATGCATATTGACTTGATCCTTTTTCATATGATTAACAACATTAGGCTTATGATCAAGTCCTTTATCACAATTATGAATATCAACAATATTGGACATTTTATTGGTACTCAAGTTGGATTTTAATAAATCCTTTTTCATGCAATCAATATTTTCAACAAGAGTACTATTTTCTTTCTCAAGGTTTCTAACCTTATCAAGAGTGGTGGTGTGAGCACATGATAGTGATTCATAGGAAGTAAATAAACTATCCTTATCATTTTTCAAAACAATGAATTCCTTTTTCAAATTTTTGTATTTAACAAGTAAGTCTTGGAATTCATCTTGAAGATCATCAAAATCATTTTGCAAATCACTATAATCATTTTGAATAACAATATCATAAGAAGTAGAGGGCTTAAGACATACCTCATTTTCTTCATTGATGCCCATAAAACAATATTCAACTTCTTCATAATTGGAAGTTGTAGGAGGCTTATTCCTTAGATTTGAGCTTGTATGATCTTGAGAAGTAGATGCTTTTGTTTGACTCCTTTTATTTGCAAATACTCCATAGATGGCTTCTAATTTTTGCCATACTCCATGTGCCGACTTTATTCCTACAATATGTTCATATTCTAAATTAGTAAATGAACAATATAAAATATTTAAAGCACTACCGTTTAAGGAGATGATTTTCTTCTCTTCATCATTGAGCTCTTTGAAGCCTTTTGAGGTGTATGGTATATCTTTCGTTGGAATGGATTCTCCATTAATGACGGTGTTCCAAATGTCGAACCCGCAACCTTGTAAGTAGCATTCCATTCTTTCTTTCCAAAATATAAAATTTTTGGAATCAAACCGAGGTGGCTTGGTGGTGGAGGTGCCGGGAAAGGTGAGCTTCGTTCAGTAGCCGACGATCGTTTCTCTTCACTCGCGATGTGAAACGAGCTTGCCAAAGAGTTTGGCTCGATACCACTTGTAAGTCCAAGCGGCTACGATAATCTAGAGGGGGTGAATAGATTATCTCCATCTTTTCGATTTCGCCCTCTTTTAACAATCGAATGCTCAAACACAATAATGAAGGTGCGGAATGTAAACAACACACGTCGATTTAAAGAGGTTCAACCCACCTAGGGCCTAATCCTCTACCACCCCAAAGATATCCTGGATGGATTTGAAAAGAAAAAGAATTTTATTAATTACCAAAATTAATACAAATTCAACTTACAACACCTTGAAGAGCACCACACTCTTCTTCAACACCACCTTTGGAGATTACCACAATCTCCTTTGAAGATTACCACAATCTTCCTTCAACGGCACCTTGTGAAGATTACCACAATCTTCAACCTTGAAGAATACCAAATTCTTCAACACCTTAATAAGAAGATTACCACAATCTTCTTGCACCTATCACCTAGATCATCCAAGTGTGCTCTTTACCACAAGAACACTCACAAGGATATCTTGTGTTTGAATGATAACCACAAATTCAAGATTACAACTCGATAATTGATAATACAATAAAGTGCGGGTGTAATCAAGAATAGCCTAGACCTCAAGAATGTGAAAGTGAATAGCTAGGCAAATTACAACAAGAAATAAGACAATGAAAGACCAAGTGTTTGCTTGAAGTGTATCTTGTTGTGTTGTATCTCAATTGTTGTTTTGGTTGCTCCAAAACTTCCTCTATTTATAGGAGATGATTGATCAAGCATAGGCTCCTCTTGGGGATTGAAAATCTACTGAAAAATACAATTAAAATCAAGAATATAGTGTTAGAAATCAATCCCACAATTTAAGGAAATGTGTCTGTGTCAAACGGTCATATTTTTGTTGTCAATACATAGGGCGGCCGTCATCACAGAGATAAGAGAAAAAGAGAACACTTTGAAAATTACAACAGGCGGCCGTCGACGTGAGGCTTTTTCACCGGTCGACCCTGCTTCAACCGGTCCCTCTCGTTTAAAAAAAAAAAAGGTTTTGTTCTGTTTCAAAAACGAAACTTGCAGTGCGGTCGGCCATTTGGCGGCCGGCCGACCGGACGATCGACGCGCCAGATGCGGCCGACCGACTGCTCTTTTTTTCTTCTCGTCTCATTTTCTGTTTCTAAAAACATCTTGAGTGCGGGTTGCCCTATAGATGCGGCCGGTCGACCACGAGGCAAAATATTGTCCAATTTTTGTCGAAAATAAAACTCAAGAAATACTCCAAAATTTAGTAAAAACATTTTAAACTGATCGGAAGTATTAGGACAACATTTAGAAACATCGTTTGAGAGTGAAAACCCATAACGTAAAAACATTAAAAGCGTTGTCCAATATAGACGAAAATAAACTTTGAGAAAATACTCCGGAAAATATTAAAAACATTTTAAATCATTTAGGAGTACTTGGACAACCTTTAAAAACATTGTTTTGGTGATAAAATAAAATCATCAAAATTAAGATAAAAACATGTATCAAACATCTTTGTTAGTCAAAAAGAAGGATGGCACATTAAGACTATGTATAGATTATCGTGGACTTAATAGTGTGACCATCAAGAACAAATATCCTCCCCAGGATAGGCGAACTATTTGATCAACTTCGGGAGCAACGGTGTACTTTCGAAGTTTGATTTACAACAAGGATATTACCAACTGAAAATCCGCGAAGGAGACATTTCCAAAATCGCATTTCAAACCCGATATGGACACTACGAGTTTGTAGTAATGCCTTCGTCCGACGAATGCACCAAAGCGGCATTTATGGACTGATGCATCGAGTCTTCCAACCTTATTTGGATCAATTCGTAGTGATATTCATTGATGACATACTTGTATACTCTAAGTCTGAGAAAACCTAACGTCACACGAAAATCGTTTTAGAGACACTACGAGCATAAGCTATATGCTAAATTCAAAGTGCGAATTTTGGCTTAGTGAAGTCGCATTCTTGGGACATATAGTATCCCAAGACCGGGATTGCAAAGTAGATCCTTGAAGGTGCACAGGTGGTTGAATGGAAACAACCCGAGTGCAGAATAAATCGAAGTTTCTAGACTAATTGGATATTATCGAAGATTTATCCGGGACTTCTCTAAGATAGTTGGACCACTCACTCGACTAACCCGAAGCAAGTCAAGTTTGAGTGGAACGACAAGTGCGAGACGAGTTTCCAAGAGTCAAGAAACGACTTACTACGGCTCGATCTTAGCCCTTCCAAAGGGGAGAAAACTTTGTCGTCTACAAGTGATGCATCAAAGAAGGACTAGGAGCGATGCTCATGCGGGAAGGAAAGGTTATCGCTTATGCATCACGAAAAGCTCAAGCCGTATGAGGCCAATTACCCAACGCATGACCTGGAATTGGCGGCGATAGTTTTCGCATTGAAGAAATGGAGACACTATCTCTACGAGCAACATTTACGGTTTTCACGGATCATAAGAGCTTGAAGTATCTATTCTCCCGAAAGATCTCAACCTCGAGGCAACGGAGATGGATGGAGTTGATTGAGGACTATCACTTTGATATTCAATACCATCCCTAAAAAGCTAACGTCGTAGCGACGCTCTAGCGGCGAGCTTAGCGGACTTATGATTCGAGAGTGGGAATCATTAAAGGAGCCGAGCAATTGGAATCGACGAGAACCAATACTCGGATTTCATGTGCTAACATTTCGATTACACCCAATCTACTTGAGTGAGATCAAAGAAGCACAAGAAAAAGATACACATCTTCAAAAACTGAAGGAGAAGATACTTAAAGGAGAAAGATCGGAATTCTCGGTACACGAAGATGGAGTTATCGTTCCTAATCGAGTGTGTGTACCAAATGATGAACAGTTAGGAATAAAATCCTAACAGAGGCACACCGTTCAAAATACACTATACATCCTGGAGGAAACAAGATGTATAAAGATTTGAAACGGTTATTGGTGGGTAAACCGAAGAACCAGGTAAGCGGAGTTCGTTGCGAGATGTTTGACTTGTCAACGAGTAAAAGCGAGAACACCAACGACCATCCGGTTTACTACAACCGTTGATAATTCAGTGGAAATGGGAACATATAACAATGGACTTCGTGACGGATCTACCAAGGACCGAGAGAAGAGGCCAGGACGCTTATCTCGGTAGTTGTAGACCGACTCACGAAAATCTGCACACTTTTTACCCATCAAGAAAACCGATAGCTTGCGAGAAACTTGCACGCATTTATATCAGAAATCATTCGATTTGCATGGAGTACCACGATATAGTATCCGACAGAGACCCGAGGTTTGTCTCCATTTTGGAAGTGCTTACACGAGGAATTGGGTACCTCACTAAGTTTCAAAGACAAAGAACATCATCCACAAACCGATGGACGATCAGCGAATAATTCAAACCCTTGAAGATATGTTGCGAGCCCGCACTGGACTTTCAAGGAAGTTGGGATTCGCACTTACCATTAGCCGAGTTCGCCTCAATGAATAACGAGTTATCAAGCCACGATTGGGATGGCACCCTATGAGGCATTATATGGGCGAAAATGTAGATCCCCACTACATTGGGAGATTGATGACCAATGGACTCCGAAAGAGAGAAACGAAAGTCGCCTCGATTCCAAAGGTCGACTTAGTTCGGAGGCCATGGAGAAGGTCAAGGCGATCAAGGAGCGGATTCGCATAGCTCGAGTCGCCAAAAGAGTTACGCGGACAAGAGAAGAAAGGATTTAGAATTTGAAGTCGGTGATGAAGTATTTCTTAGACTCTCACCACGGAAAGGATTGATCAATCCAGAAGAAAGGAGGCAAATTGAGTCCGAGATATGTTGGGCACTTACAAGATTTTACGAGAGGATCGGGAAGTTAGCCTACTGGACTCGAGTTACCGGACCATATGCGGGAATGCACGATGTATTCCACGTGTCGAGGCAAGAAGTATCAACCGGATCCCGAGCATATCATCACTCGAGATACTCCTCCTCTAATGGAAAATCTATCCTACACCGAGAGGCCAATCGGGATCATCGATCGGCCAGATCGACAATTGCGTAAGAGAGAAATTCCGATGGTTAAAGTGGTGTGGCAAAACCACAACCGAGACAAAGACGCGACGGCGTGGAAATGGAAGATGACATAAGGAATCAATATCCCGAACTATTTCAAGAGAATTTGGGGACCAAATTCTTTTAAGGAAGGGGAGGATGTGAAGCCCCGATTTTTCCGAAGCTATTAGTTGAACCTTATTGTTGTTTAAGCTTTTGATCGACTATTTTATCGCGTCATTTTGACGGGTAATTAATAATAATATATACATTTTGTATTTTATTTCATTTTATTTAATCACTTGTGATCATGATCATCATTAATTCTATTCCTCATTTATGATCACTTGATTGATCATTATTACTATTTTTGTATTTATTAGTCACCTTAGAATTTTAAGAGACTATTTATTTTAGAGACTTTTACCTTATAGAATTAAGATGTTGATTTAGATTAAGTGATCATGAGACTTACAAGTGATCAAGGAAATCACTAATTATTTTGGAGATTGATATATTTCATCTATTATCATCAAAATTGGGACAAAAAAAAATATATGGAATTACCATTTTACCCTCATAGTGGACGGCCATGATGGATTTTGGGATAAAAATATCATCCAACTCTTGTACACATACACCATATATTAGTCATCTTGTGTATAATTATATCATTAATTCAAACATTATACACATCATCTTATACACCAATTCTTTATTACTATTTTCCCCAACTTATTCCCACTTAACAAACATTCTTCTTATTCCTCTCAAATTCAAATTGACCCACACTTTGACTTGCATTTTTGTCTCCATGCAAGAGACAAATTACAAGACACAATTTGATCAAAATCATCTCCCTCTCTCTTGAAGTGGACGGCCATATGGCCATTTCCTACACAAAATTTCTCTTCATTTCACCAACTCATGTTCTAAGTCTTTTAAAAATCCTCCTCCTTCTCTCTAAAAACTCCCAACATCTCTCTACTCTTCTTCTTACTTTCTTCTTCCATACTTAGAAAAAATTCAACATTTTCCTCCTCATACATCATAAAAATCGAACCACTATAATAAGAGGTAAGAAATTTTAGCTTCAATCCATTTTTGGATATCACATTGTTCATCTCTTCCACCTTCTTAACTTAAGTTTAAATTTGGTTTTGGAGGTACATTTAGAAGACTTGAAGGTTAGAGCTTGGCAATATTTTGAAGAAGGACCTCGAGCTTGAAGAAGAAAAAGTAGAGAAAATTTGACTTCTGAAGTAAAATTGTGTCTAGACCCCTTCTTTCCTACTCTTCCTATTTTTTTTTCAAATTTTAACACCCCTTTTCATTTTTGAGAAATAGGGGCTGACCTTAGGAGATTTTGGAGTTGAGCCAAATTTCCAATTTTGAGCTTCAACTAGTCTCCAAACATCTACTACTGTGAGTAAAGTGTAGTCCTTTTCATTTCCTTATTTCCTTTTTTCTCCTTAATTTTTCTCTCATTTTTCTAACTCCAAATTTTGATATTTTCTTGACTTAGGGGCTGACCTAAGAAGCCTCATCAAAAAATTGTGAAATTATCCTTTTATTTCACAATTTCCAAAATTAAGGTGGGTGGAAAATTATTTTTCCAACTTTTAGGTGTTTTATTAAAATGCATGTAGAAAATTTGATCATGAGCCTTGAGATATATATAATCTATGTATTGCATGTCAATTTTATATATCAAATCATAAAAATTCTCAAGAGTTGCTTAAAATTACTATTTATTGAATTTTAGGTGCATGCATGTACACTTTAATGCTTTAATTGATGAATTATTGTATGTATTGGACATGCATGTGTATGATCTTTAAAATCTATGTTTTGGATGACTTATAACCTGGAAAAGTCGAGCATAATTGATTAAATTTCAATTTTAGACTTAAAAATGCAAAAATGGAAAGTTGGTGGACTAAATTGCAAGAAAATAAAAGTTAAAGGACCCCTCTGCAAATTTCGAAATTTGGGACTGTACTCAGGTTCAAAAATGACTTTTGGACATTTTAATAATGTTTTAAGAGTTTTAAGATAAATAAAATCAACCTTTAAAAGCCCAAGGACTAGATTGTAAAATTTTGAAAGTTTAAAGGCTACTTTGCAATTTTAAAAACTGTACCAGACCTAAACTTTATAAATTGAAATTTTTACTTTTAAGTTACTGGGAATCCCATATTTTAAAAGTATTCCAAAAATCCAAGTGGTTAGGGCTTGGAAAACAATTTTACTAAAAATGAGGGACTAATGTGAAAATATTAAACTTGAGGACCCAAATGAAATTTCCAGGACTTATGCAGCCCATGCACCTGGAAATACTAACTTAACTATAACTTAATTATATTTTGGACCCAAGGTTCAAATTTCATAACAATTGGACCCTAAAAGCCTTAAAGGCAATTATTTTAAAATGGGACAAAAATGATATTTTCTAAAGTTGAAGGACCTACACATATTGCTTTTAAAAACTGCTTTTGTCCAAATATCCTACCAACCTTAGTGACATTTTCCAACTGGAATCACATTAAAAGCCCTTCCGGTTTGTGAGTTCCGAATTTTTAAAACTTAAGGACCGAATTGACAATTTTTACAAATTTGGGGCCAATATGAGATTTTTATAAAAACTCGACCATAAAACTTTAAAAACCTGAATCTCTGGACAATTTGGAGAATTTAGGAACTGACCTCATAATTTTTCAAGGTCGGGATATTTAATTATTAAATTTTTAACCCCAAAAGTATTGGTTTTTACAAAACGGGGCTAAATTACAATTTTTCTTTTATAAAGGACATAACTCAAATTATTTTCTCTTTTACTAAAATAGCCTTGGACTCTCTGAAATTGAGATTTAATTTAAGTATTTTACTTTCCCAAAAACCCTAACTTATCGGATCAATTTGACCGACATTAATACGATCAGCGGAGCTTGCGACCTCCTCGCCGCTTGCTAATTGATTCTATAACGGGACTTATGTTCCACCCAATCTTTCAAGATATCGAAGGTTGCTTATCCTTCCGATAATCATCTTCATCCAAAAACTCCACCAACGCCATAATTGCCACTCGCGTTTTCCAAAAATTTTCCTAAATCGCTTTCCCCTGAATCAATAATACTTTCATTGCTGGTTGTTGATCGTAATTGTAATTACTTTCTGCTGAGTCAACTTGGTGTGTCGAGCTCACGATCCGAATGGATACGTCGGGGATGGAACCGGCAGCTCGGCCGCTATTCCACTCTTCCGCCCCATCGTCCCTAATCCATGCAATCGAGGACGGAGTTTGTCCAGGAAGCGGGTCGTAGTATCGAGGTATAATCATGATTATGACGGATCAGAGCCTCGCCACTCTCTTTGGGATTTTGTCTTTGCCTATGGAGCGATAAGGTGCCGGTCTTGGACCATCTTGACTGGGAGTTACAAGGTAGAAACGAAGGAATCATTTATGTCGATCCACACGATCTGGAGTTATCGTCCCGTTTTGGTTGGCGTTACATTCCGTGCGCAACCGCTTACTGTTTTGCATTGGTTGGCGCTACAAGTCCGTGCGCAACCATTAATTGCCTTGCATAGGATTGGCGTTACAATTAAAGTACGCAATCCTACTGTCTTGATCAGTATCACATAGTGCCTGTGTGACCATGAATTTTTCTTAAATCGTATAAGTATATTATTTAAATATTTTATCACGACGCTTGTGAATCGTGTGTGAAACCATATGCATCATACTCACGCGATTTCGTATAACCGTTTTTCTCACATTAACTATATTACGCCACACTCGCATTACGATCACCCCATCTATCGAGATTTTTGTCTCATCCCTTTGTTTTCTAACCTTAGATGAGGATTTCACTTGGGGATCTTTGAGCAAACTCCTGGATTGAGACCTTGTACTACGCTTGTTGGATTTATCGCATCTTGTTGTTGATCGGACTCTTTTCTTATTATGTTGTTGTTGGACTTTTGTATCCTAATCAATTCGGGTTTGTAATTGAGGGCGTATGACCCTTTGACGTTAAGTTACTACCTTGTTGAATTTCGGATTGTAATTTGGTGATGGAATGTAGACTTTAAGTGATAACTTGTATCCATTATTTATTTCCGCACGCTATTTAGACTCTGCTTTAGTGGGTTCTCATTGGTATTGTCTGATCATTAGTCCATTTGTATTTAAGTTGTGAATCGTTAAATCGCGTCCGTTTGGGGCGTGACAAAAAATGTAAATTTTATAAATAGATTTTATTTTTATTTACTTTATATGAATATTTTATTATTAATAAAATAATAAATAACACTCATGTTAATATATAGTTTCAAAGATAAACCAATAACATAAAATAATATTACACGTAAATAATAATAAAAATAATAATGCATGTGAATAGTAATAAAATAACAATACACGTGCAACGCACGTCTGGGATTACTAGTTTTTCGTTATATTCTACCATCTATCTTATCTTATTTTTTACTAAATTAATATTTTTGACATTCTATTTTCTACATTAACTACTCCTTTTATAAATATTGTTAAGATGATATATTGATTAAGTATTTTCTTGTTTTATTTATTTCCCATAAAAAGGAACAGTTACATAAATATTAAAAATGATATTATTATGCATATCATGTCTCCACGTTCACTTTGAAGTAGGGACGATAATTTTGGCCCAACTCGTCTCCCGACCTGACCAAACATATTTGGGTCGTCTGCCCCGTGATCTGTTGTGGGACGGAGAGCGGACATGTGTATCACTTCCGTCTCGCCCCGCTCATAATTTTAATTTTTTAAAATATATTTAATTTGTATTTTACTTATATATGAAAATGTTATTCTTTTTCTAATCATGATAATGTAATTCTTATATGCTTAATATTATACCTAACATATATAATGTTAATGATAATTTTTATAAATAATATGCATAAAAAAACAAATTACAAGATAAAAAAATTATAACTTGGCTTCTAACTATGTTACAAGTTTATAATAATTTGTTTTCTTGTTCCTTTTTATTTCACTTCTATTTGAATTATTGTGTATTTTAGTAATAAATTCTTTTATTCTACACACCCGTATTATTTTGCCTCGCTCCATTGCCATTCCAAAATTTTCTTTTTTCTCATCCTACCATTTCTTGAAGATGATTTTCATTACATAATTTTATATTATGTTTTATTCGTATTAATATAATATTTTCCATTTAACTATTTAAAATTTTATAACATAATAATACAATCACTATCCTTACTCCTTAGTAAACGAATTGAAATTGAACAAAACCAGAAAACAGCGCTTTTATCCGACCAGGATCCATCAATTTCATGCCGAATCCAATATTATCTCAGATTTTTTTTGCATAAGCCTTTGCTCCTAAACCCTTTCCCCAGAAAATAAAATCCAGACTCCAAACTTCTACCAGAAAATTTTGGAAACATTGCTTCCAACTGAAAAAAGCAAGTCATTTTCATCAAGGTTTCAGTTCTAGACTCTGTCTGTTAATTCAAGTTTGTATCTACTATGGGATACGCAATGTTCTCTTTTAAATCCTTTCTCTTTTAGTTGGACATACGGTTGCAGACTTGCAGGGGTATGTTTGGCTGTAAAGACATTTTCCCTCGTGCACTATGGTTATCACATTGTTTTCTTGAACATTTTAGTTTTAACTGTTTAAATTAGGTTTTTGAAGTTTATTTATGAGTTATAATGGTTATGAATCTTTTAATGCTTGATATAAGGGGTTATGAGTTGGTGAATCAGTTGGTTGTTTCGATTGGAGAAAGCAGAATTGGATAAAAGAGGGAAAGTGTTGATTGGTATGCACTTTATTTCTTCTGTGTTTGCTGTTGGTTTCTTATAGAGTCCCCGAAAGAGGAAATAGACTGTTATGTTTAACTTGATGGACCTGTCAGTTTTAATATATATTTAGCTCGTATTGTCTACGGGTGTACTGTTTTATGTGATGATGATTTTCCTGTTTAATTTGTTCGAGTTTGCATCCCAGATTTAACAATGTTGGTCCTGAATGATCCAATTTGTGTTAAGATATGAATGCCGTTTAAATAGGATTGATGTTGGTTGTTGAGGTGAAAAAAATGCTCAAACTTAATCTCTTGACTACATTTCAACTGGCTTGTTTAACTTGGAGATCGTTATGGAATGTGTAAATCAAAACAAGTTTCATGATCTTAGCCCATGATTAATCCAGCATAAGCTCATTTGAGTTGCTGTGGATTCTTAATAACCCAATGTAGGGACTCTTTTTCCCAAAGATGATTTTTATATCTTTTATTAATCTTGTTTGTACATTTACTAATTCAACATAATTGTTGATAATGCAGCTGAAACTCCATCCATCTGCTTTCCTCAAGAAAACAAAAGATGGCTGGGGGTAGTGTATCCCAAAGAAATGAGAAAACTTCAGTCAAGCATAGGAATAATCCATTGGAAGGGGCATTCATTGAGCTTGCCAATTTCGATTATGCAGATATCACTCCCCAAGGAAATGATAAGTGTACCCTTAGAAATTCTGATCCCCAATCTTCTGAGATGTTAAGCACAGCCGACCTAATTTCCGCAGTAGGTCATGCCTGGGATCGTGCCACAAGGCCTCTTTCTGTTCTTCTGTCCAAAACTAATCCCACATGCAAAACTGAGGTTATTCAGGGAGGTGGTGTACTTAATTATTCCACCGATGAAACTTTCCATGCATCTAGTTCAGTTGATGATCAACCTTGCTTACACTATTTGAATAGTAAAGCAAATTCTTCAAGATTAGTGCAAGAAAATCTTGAGCATTTGAAAGTGAAGAAGAAGACCTCTTGCCCTCGACCTACTTATGGATTTTTTTCTTTCTGGAGGATAGTCCTCGCAAGGTCCACAGTGATTGAGGAGTCCTCAGCAGAGTACTGTCTTTCGAGCACAGGAATACATTCTAATTTGGGAAGCACATATGGATGGATGAGAGAAAAAGCTTGTCCTAAGCAAAATAATCAGGTAAACGCTGTTACGATTGAGAGCGAAAGGACAAGTAACCGTTACGGAAGTGAGTTCTCGACGAATTCAGGTAGTGGCAATGTGCCTGCTTATACAAATAATACATTTAATAGATCAACTACAGGAGTTTCTGCTTCTAAGCATGAAATTGCACAACCTTTAGATTTATCATTTGACAGAGACTTGAAGGCATCTACTATGACATGCTCAGAAAATACTATTGCGCATGGCCAACATATTGAAGCGACTGATTGTAAGATCTTTGCTTCAAGATGTGATCTGGTCTCTCAAGACACCAATTTAGCGTCAGTTAGTCATGATTGTGAAAATAGCATGACGGAATATAGTGATGGCAGGCATGAGCACCAAAAGGATCAAGGGATTACATTTGTCAAAACGGACTCCTCTGAGGCAGAAATTAGCTTGTCGGTAAAGGAAAAATCTCCATATGCACTTGCAAAGCAAGAGCATGCCTTTGCTGGAGCAATGGCCGGTGTATTCGTCAGCCTTTGTCTTCATCCAATGGACACAATTAAGACGGTTATTCAATCTTGTCGTGCTGATCAGAAACCCCTTCACATCATAGGCAAATCTATTATTGCTGAGAGAGGTACAACGTTAGCAAGAATTTTTGGCAACTTATAGAAAATTATATTTCACTTGTACAGTTTGAGGAACTAGACTACTAGAGTGATATTATCTCCTTGGTGAGTTATTTGTAGTACCGTGAAACTGATTTAGTATTTCTGTTCAGGTATAATGGGGCTTTATCGTGGCATTTCCAGCAATATTGTGAGTTCAGCTCCAATTTCTGCTGTCTACACATTCACATATGAATCAGTCAAGAAAAGTTTGCTTCCACTTCTTCCCAAGGTAACATAATCCTTTATTTCAGAAGTAAAACAGTGTAACTGAAGCAGAGGACTTCGGGTGCCATTATTAATTTTCTGCCGAATTAATATGTTTCGTGACTAGCAATATACTAATTTGATTGAAGTTATGACTTTCCTTATGCAGGAATATCACTCTTTGGCACACTGCACAGCAGGAGGTTGTGCAAGTATTGCTACATCGTTTATTTTTACTCCAAGCGAACGTATAAAACAGCAGATGCAAATTGGCTCACACTACCGAACTGCTGGTATATTTTTAAGTTATTTGTGTTTCTCTGTATATAATTAACATCCAGTCAACAACAACAACAACAACAAATCGAGCCTTAATCCCACTCACGTGGGGTCGGGCCGTGCGGATCATATCGCGCCATCGTTTACGGTCATAAGCCATATTTTCGTTTATTTCTAGGTATAACATGTCATGTTTAATAGCTTCTTTCCAAGTCTTTTTAGGCTACCTCTCCCCTCTTTTGATTTGTGTGAGTGATTCTCTACCTTCTAAACGTCGCACGGTGCATCTAAAGGTCTCCTATAAACATGTCCAAACCATCTTAATCGTATTTCTCTAATTTTCTCGTCTATTGGTGCTCTCCCACTTTGTTTCTAATGTGTTCATTTCTTATTCTATCTAATCTAGTGTGTCCAGCACATCCATCTTAGCATTCTCATCTCTCGCTACCCTCATTTTTTGTTCGTGTTCATATTTAGTCGCCCAACATTCTCCGCTCCATAAAGCGTTGCGGGCCTTATGGCCGTTTTATAAAATTTTCCTTTCAATTTTAATGGTATTTCTGGTCACAAAGGATAGAAGATGCACTCCTCCATTTATTCCAACCCGCCTGGATCTATGTGTGACATCTTTATTGATTTCTCCGTTCTCTTCAATTATAGATCCTAAGTATTTAAAACTCTTTGTTATACTCACTTCATGTCCATCAATTTTAACCTTCGTCTCATTGTTCTGTTGTTTTTACTAAAGTGGCATTCCATGTATTCATGTTTTAGCCCTACTTATAGTAAAACCTTTTGATTCTAGTGCTTCTCTCCAAACTTCCAATTTTGCATTTACTCCTTCCCCTTGTTTCATCAATTAAAACTATATCGTCCGCAAATAACATACATTCGGGATGGATTTTTGTAAGTGTTTAGTGATTTCATCAATTATTAGGATAAAAGGTGCGGGCTTAGAAGCGGATCCCGATGCAAACCTATAGTGTTTGGGAATTCACTAGATATTCTGTTGGTGTCCTGATACATGTTGTTATACCATCATACATATCTTTTATGGCATCTATGTAGGCTATTTTTTTATTCCTCTTTTTTTTCCAATACGCCACATTATATCACGGTTGACTCTATCGTATGCCTTTTCAAGATCAATAAAAACCATATGTAAATCTTGTTTTCTCTCATTATATTGTTCACATAATCGTCTAATTAAGTGTATAGCTTCAATTGTGGATCTTCCGGCATGAAGCGAATTGATTATCTAATATACTAGTTTCATTTCTTATTCTTGCTTCTATAACTCTTTCCCATAGTTTCATTGTATGACTTATTAATTTAATTCCCTGTAATTTGCACAATTTTGTATATCCCCTTTGTTTTTATATATAGGTATCAATATACTTTTTCTCCATTCATCGAGGCATTTTCTTAGTTTTTAGAATAACATTAAATAATTTAGTAAGCCATGATATTCCAACTCCACCTAAACATTTCCACGCTTGATTGGTATATCATCTGGCCAACCGCTTTGCCATTTTCATTTTGTTTAGTGCTTTTACATTTCATGAAGTTGAATTCTACGATAAAAGGTACGGTTTCTATTCGATTGATTGGCTGTTCCCCTAATGTGACTTCATTCCTCTTGGTTCATTAAAAAGATTATTGAAATACCTCCTCCATCGATCTTTTATGTCCTCGTCTTTCACTAAAATGTTTTCATTCTCATCTTTTATGCATTTAATTTGGGTTAGATCTCTTGTTTGTTTTTCTCTAAATTTTGCTATTTTATATATATCTTTCTCTCCTTCTTTAGTATCTAGTTTCTTATAGAAATCTTCATATGCCCTTGGTTTTTTGCTTCATATATTGCTCTTCTTACTTCTTTTTTGGCGTCTTTATATCTTGTAAGGTTTTCTTCGTTTTTACGGGGAATACATACTTTGTAACTAGTTCGTTTTTCCTTTACCTTTTCTTGGATTTCTTGATTCCACCACCATGACTCTTTATTCCATTTATTACCATTTGACACCCCTAATGTTTCTTTTGCGATCTTTTTCATTTGAGTAGTTACATAGTTCCATGTTTCATTGGCTTTGTCTTCCACTTTCCAATCAATGGTTTCTACTAGAGATTTGACAAAACTATCTCTTTTTCTATATTCTTTAAGTTCCACCACTTAATTCTCGGTATGTTAATTTTCTTTCTCTTTAAGTGTATGTTAATAAGTTTGATATCCAAAACTAGTAGTCATGTTGGGTGGTGAGGCTTTCTCCGGGTATTACTTTGCAATTTTTGCATATTTTTCCTCATCGTTTTTCCTGGTTAGAAAGTAGTCATTTGTGATTTGTTAGGACCACTTTTAAATGTGATTAAATGTTCGTCTCTTTTTTAAAGAAGGTATTACCTATAATAAAATCATAAGCAATCGCAAAGTCAGGATGGTTCTACCCTCATTGTTCGCGAGCTAAAGCCATATCCTCCATGGACCCTTTCATAATCTTCATTATCCTTCCCAACATGTCCATTTAAGTCTCCACCTATGATGACTTTTTCATTTTGAGGATTGATTGCATTAGAGTTTCTAAATCTTCCCAAAATTTAGCATTTAGTAGCATCATCTAATCCTACTTGAGGTGCATATACACTAACAATATTTATAAGTTCGTTACCTCTACAATTTTAAGGGATATAATTCTATCTCCTTTTCTAGTTACTCCTACTACTTGATCTATGAAGAGAGGATCTACAATGATACCCACCCCATTCCTAGTTACTATCCTTTCCACTATACCAAAGCTTATAACCCGTAGTATCTAGTGTCTTGCCTTCTCGCCTACCCATTTAGTCTCTTGGATACACATAATATCTATGTTTCGCCTTCTCATAATATCTACGAGCTCTATAGTTTTACTGTCACAAAGTACCTATGTTCATTTGCCAATTCTATACTTTCTAATTTTCTTATTATCATTTGTGTTCCTCTTATTAGTGTGTGAGGGCTCTTGTGTATTTTTCACTACACCCAAGCCCTTATGGAGGTGTAGCGGTCCTTGCCAAGACACCGCAGTCGGACCTGCGGCGCACTCCTACGGGGAGCATCCTAGCCTTATCACGATGTCTTATATGATCCATACCATAAGGAAATGACAAGAGTTTTACGCTGGCTCGACCTAACGCAACCCTCCTCCTTTATCCGGGCTTGGGACCGGCAACATATAGACGGGTTGCCCTATCTATATGCAAAGGAGTTATATAATTAACATCCAGTCATTACCAAAAAATTGAAGTACTTAAATAAACGATGCTACATCATTATGAAGATTGTATTATTTGCCATTGACAAGTACTTAAATACTATGCATTTATATAACAATTTTCTTTCACTATTTTTTTCTAGTTTTCTTTTTTGTTTCTGCCGTAGTGGGTTGTTTACTTTTTCCTGAACTAAATTTGCTTTAAATTTTACTTGGTTTGGTCTATCTGTCTTTCAAATCCAAAATTTTCTTTGACTTTTAAGTCAAATTTGCCAGAATTTTTGCACTCTTGGAATTTATGTCATGATTTTTAACTTCATCGATACAGGAATGCCTTTATACAGGTGGTTCAAAAAGGTGGCATGCTATCACTCTATACTGGATGGGGAGCTGTACTCTGTAGAAATGTTCCACATTCTGTCATCAAGGTAGGTTAAAGAGACAACTGCATTGTCTCTACAGGATGGCCGATACCAACTCTGTTGCTAATCATTATTTATTGGAAATTGGTTATATAGCTTGAGGGATGACACTGTGTTCATTTAATTGGATTTATGGTTCCTTGGTTTGATTTATTCTCTTTCTTTTGTAGTGTTCCTGATAATTCTTTTTGATATTTTAAGCCTATCTGACATATTTTGATCTTCCACCATCAGCAGTCTTTTTACTCTTGGTAATTCATTATTATATATGCAGTTTTACACTTATGAAAGCCTGAAGCAAATTATGATGCCATCAACCAAATCAAATGCTCAAGCTAACATACTAGCAACGGTTTGTTGTCTTTGCTTTTGAATAGCATCTAATTTCCATTCTTCCTGCAGTTCTCTCATGATCTCATCTCTTTTCCCCTTTTTTGCAGTTAGTTTGTGGAGGATTGGCTGGATCTATGGCCTCATTGTTTACGACTCCATTTGATGTTGTCAAGACAAGATTGCAAACTCAGGTTACTTTTTCTGTAGATGTTAATTCTTTGCAATTTTCTTCTAGAGGAATCAAATTGCTTGGGCAGATGTAGCATTAAGGATGCTCTGTCTCACTAATTATTGTTCGTAGTTTTTGTGTTGGAAATTCAGTTTGTACAAAATGATCTAACCAAATTATCATTACAGATTCCTGGATCTATGACCCCATATGGTGGAGTATTCAATACCCTCACAGTCATAGGGAAGCAAGAAGGTTTGAAAGGCCTCTACAGGTGAGCAGTTGCAGAACACACGGTTAAATTTTAACGTAGAGGGTGTTTGGCTGAGCTTATAAGGTCTTTAAAAGTGTTTGGTATGTTTTTCGGAGCTTATAATTTGTTTTTAGAAAAGTTGGGGACACAACTTATTTTCAAAATGAGATCTTATTTCAACAACCTCATTTGATTTTGACCATTTTGATTACGGAACTGCCATTACTAACATCTTAACTTTATCTTATTTTATCCAAACACTTCAACATTTACTTTGATCTAATCTTATAAGCTCTAAAAACATTTTACTATCAGGGCTTGACTCAAGACTGGTCATGTATATGATTCAAGGTGCACTTTTCTTTGCTTCCTATGAATCTTTCAAGAGATTGTTCTCATTAGAGGTTCCACAACTGAGTGCTCAGACGTTCCAGCACGAACACAAGAAGGAAGACGATTCAATGATGTTACCGTCAACTGTTTCAGTGACTGCATAATTTTCCGTTGTTGCAAAGTTTTCCCGACAAGTTTTGATGTGCAGAAAGCTGGGAGAAGCTCGAGAGTTTTTAATTTTCAGAGAGCTGTAAGTAAAGGAATTCTAACTTGGTGCCACTGTTAATTGTCTTGACATTTTTACTTGAAATTTTGAAGGGAGTGTTGTGTTGCGGACCTTGCGGTTGTGAGTGTAAAATGTCATTTACTTTGTGTAATACTATTCTTTGAATTTTGTGGAAAACATAATTTGGAGTTTAATATGGGATCCATTAATTGACACAATAAGACAAAACCTTCTTCACAAACATAATTTGTGTTAATGTGATTTGCTAGTATGACTGGAATATGGAACATAAAACTGTAGATTGTTTATAGATTACGGGTGCAAAGACCAAAAGGATGTGGTAATTTTAACTTCCTATTAATTTCTCTATGAAAAATACGAATCGGAGTTAAGCACCTTTGGGCAGCAGCTGCTATTGGGATCAAATTCCGAGATCAATTTGACAATGAAACTATTTAAGCAATGATCTTATCTATGTCATTTCTCTTAACGCGATACAAAAGACGACTTTCGAGAGTCACTTAACCCCTTGACCTCTTCTCTCAAAAAAGACATGTGCGGGCAAGTCGATCAAAGTAAGAGCTCTACTCAATCAATGATTGAATTAGTGCATGTCTATTTAGCACTAATTGGTCCAGTTCAATATATTCCCTGATGTCAGTAACCCATGGTTTACCATCGGGTGCTCTTTCAAAGGCCCAAATATCACTATTAATCGTAAAGTCAAAGGATTCAAATCCTTCCATTCTCTTCTTTTCCTTTGTAAAAATTTAATTTTTTTTTTCAAAACAAATTAAGCTAAATCGTTGACGCCTATGAAGAAATAAAAAAATGCTTATGGATACAAATATGAAATGTTTTATTCACCGTTCTAGAAATTGTCGCTTAAGCTCACATGCCTACCGTCTGTCTAGCGTTTTTTAAAACACTGGTTTTAGTTATGTTTCTAGTTTGCATAATATTTCCCTCAAAAAAAAAAAAAAAAGTCTGCATAATAAGAAGCTAAAAGTGTTTTAATTTATGTTTCTAGTCTGCCTAATACATCTGCAAGCTACAAAATTGGAAAAAGCAAATGTCTGAGCCCGGGTTCGAACCGGGGACCTCTAGTGTGTGAGACTAGCGTGATAACCAACTACACCACCCAGACTTGGCTGTACGTTGTTTCCAGATTTTAGTACTTATTGATACGTCCCAGAAAGAAACCTCTAAAACGGCATTACCTAATTACATTGAGAATGTTAAACAAGTGCCACTTCGTACGGTCAACATTTCGTAAATACTTCATTTTCTGGCCGGACAACTTGTTCGTTTCTTCCTAATAAATTCACCGTTTTATGTCCCTCATTAATCACCCCTCCTTAGTAGGTACGATTATTTTCAACAATTTCTTTGGGAAAGAAAAAAATAAAGGGATAATTACAAAAGACCCCCTGGGTTTTGGTCTAATTACAAAAAAAACCCAAAGATGTTTGAAATTTACAAAAAGGTCCCTCAGATTTTATTATGTCTTAAACTTAAGGGACTAATTGTAATATTTCTAGAAATATTAGGGGATTTTTTGAAATATTTTTTTTTATGAAGGGAGAAATGTAAGCGAAATCAAACCTCAATAGGTTTTTGAAATTTTCAAAAACCTTTGGGTTTTTTGTATTTAGCCCGGACCTTATGGATTTTTTTTTTAATTATCTCAAAAATAAAATAAAGATCAAACCCCCTGCTAAAAGTAGAGTTGCCAATAGGTTGGGCTGGCCCGAGCCCATTAGACTTTGAAAAAAATGGGCCAATTAGACCAATTTTGGCCGGACAGTGAAAATACATAGCCTAATCCAGCCCATGTGTGTATTGTGTTGATAAAACCTATCGGGCTGAGTTAAAAATCGGGCTAATCGGCCCGCAAGCCAATCGGGCGGGCCAAATAGACCCACACTTTTTGGACCCAGAAAATCATGGCTGGCCCAGCCCAAACCTCGGCCAATCGGGTCATGCTGCATTTTGTCAGCTCTACCACGTCTAACATTTCAAACTGCCGCAGCCTGTGTATTGTGTACAGAAAAAACTATTGGGCTGGTTAAAAGTCGGGCTAACCCCAGCCCGCAGGCCAATCAGAGCTATGGCCAGCCCAACCTAAACCCCGGCCAATTAAGCAAGCCCATGGTCGGGCTGCATTTTGCCAACTCTACCTAAAAGGCGTCTAGCATTTCAAACTGCCGCAGCCTGTGAAAATGCTAAAAATAAAACCAACAACACAACATCATTTAAAAATACAATATTGCCGGTTGAATTCATTAAGGCTCCATTTGAATGGAAGGATTTGAGCTATGAAATTCAAATCCATAATAACAAATCCATTCAGGTTGTTTGGATGGAGTCATTCAATGATGGATTTCAAATTCTTGGAAGCTATTTTTGGAGTTGTTTTGGAGGATTTGAAAACCTTCCTATTTAGAGTCATTTGAAATTCTTCCATAAATCCTCTCCCAAATCCAAATCCTCCCATCCAAATGCAACCTAAGTGGCTTCATAATTAGAGCACACCATTCTGAATAACATCTGCGTATCTTCAATTTACATCCACGGGACGAGGATGACATTCAAAAGATTTCCACAACAGTCTAAGCTACATTTTTACAACATAAAATTAGGATTTTCTAATAAACCCCTCAACTACAACAATTCTAACACCTAAAAAGCCATCAGAGGGTACTACGGTTCTAATTTACAAACAGGAAAGATAATGGGACTTCTTTCATGTTTTCTTTTCGACAATCTTGTAAATTACTGCCATCTCTTGGGAGGTTTAAGTGCAGAAGAACTGCTAGTTGTGGCCTTTTTAGAACCTGAGGAACAAATAAAAGAGCAAGTAAACATCGGGTTAAAATGTTACAACCGTCCCAACTCCACACATGCACATACGCAACTCAAAAACAAAACAGAAATAGAAATAGGAAAAAAAAAAATGTAACTGCACATCTGAAAATTTTGGCATTTCATACTTGGAATTTTGGTGGAGCTCTTGCTCAGAGATGACCGAGAAGATCCTGCTTGGCTCTGCTTTGGTGGTCTTGGAAGTTTAACTGGCACATTGGGCCTGCAGTCAACCAAGCAAACGGGGACACAAGTTCAAGCAACTATATAATAAAGGGATGATTAAAAAAATTACCCCTGATGTTTGGGGTAATTACAAGAAAACTTAGAGAAGTCTACATACCATAAAAACTACTCTTGAGGTTTGGTTCTGTCTTTATTGTAAGGGTCAAGTGTTAACTGTAATATTTCTATACATGTAAGGGGGCTTTTGGAAAAACAGTTCTTATGAAAGGGAAAAATGCAAGACAAAATCAAATCTCATGGTTTTTTTTTTGTAATTTTGAAAGATAACTGGTTTTTTTTTTTGTAATTACTCCAAACCTCAGGGGTGGTTTTGTAATTATCCCTATAATAAATGACAAACTGAAGGATCAATCAAGTCTTGGATGCAAAACATGCTTTCTAACGTGAAAATACTAGCCACACTATGCACTGCTTCAACTTTTAGCCAAGCATATCATGCAATTGAACAAAAGAAGGAAATCTGTAGATTATTTAACCCGGTTTTATCAGATAGGAGCGTGGGAAATAATTGAGATATCATGGATACGGGGGAAATATTCAAGAAAATTAGAATTTGGGCTCAAATATAATAGCTAGCAGTTGGAAGTTTCTCTTGGGAGTACGAGAGAGGATAAAAGATGCAGAAATATCAACATAGCTCAGCCACTTATTTTGGTGATATGAATTATGAAAGCAGCACTAAAGAATAGAAAGGATGCAAAAAATGCTCACTTTTCAGTTATCTCTGCAGATGGCTTCGCTGTCTCAGGGAAAAGGGTGTACTCTACAATACTGTTAATTGAACCATCAGTTTCAGTTCCCATAGAAAGAACTCCATCGGAAATATCACTAAGTCTCTCATCAGAATCGGCATCTCCAAACCCCAAAAGCTCAACATCATCATTAGGATTTTTACCTCCATCATCTGCTAAATCTAACTTCAAACCAATGTCTTCTCGAAAATGTTGGCTGCCAACAACAGCAAGTCTTGATTGTTGAAAGAATTCTTTATGGTGCTTTAAATCATCCATTGATTGCTGCGAACCAGCCTCAGATTGCTTATCGCTGTACTGGAGCTATTATCCAAATCAGAAGCAGCTTTCTCAGAAGAGCTTTTCCCTCCTGAAAGTCTTTGGCTTGGCCTCGTTGCTCCTAGAGAATGTCTCCTTGGAGAGCCAGATCCATAGTTTGGCGAGCTCATACCACGTCTTTCACTGTTTCCGTTTGTTTTGACTGACCGTAACCGCCCTATTTCTTCATCCTTCTTCGCAACAGCATCTTTTAAAGCGGATACCTGTAACATTAATACAAGCTTAAAGCTTTAGCTCTGTTTATTTATTTCTAGTGACAGATATGAACCATGTACCTAATTGCAGTACTATATAGAGAATCAAGACGCATATGCAAACAAATAGATTTTCAAATCTAGAAATAGAATGTGCAAAAAATAAATAGTATCAACAAACCCAGATAATGGAGTGAAAATGTAATTGACAAAAAACATTAGCGTATGCTAAACCCAATATAGGAGAAAAACACATTTTTGGTATCACAATTTAATGATTTCAGAAGAAATTTTTGTAAGGCACATCGGCTTAGTTACTTTATAGGAATAGAAGATATATCACAAATGTCGAGTGAAAACATGCATAAAAAATTCAGGATTCATCAGCACAAAAATAGAAGAGAACAATCTCTATATATAAGATTAAAATGAATTTACTAACAAAACACACAATTGACATTAAACCAAACCGTGCTGCTCAAAATTCAATTTCCAGAAATTAAGTGAGCATCTATAGATTTCATTGAAATGGCCATGAATGTCGCTTACTTTTCCAGTTGCCTTTTATGAAGATTTAAACATTGGTAAATAATCCATACATGATAAAGAAAATGCATTAGAAAGGCAGGGTAACCACAAGGTAGACTTCTGCTAGCAGGTTGGAAAGATAAGTAAGAAGCTTTAATGTAAACTATGTAGATATTTCTCACCAAATGTGGCTATTCTTTAGATTAAACTGGGACTCATCAGACCATTTCAGTTAAGATTATCCGAGAATCGACCCTCAGGCCTCAAGCAACATTTTTCTAGACATAAACTATATTTTGCTAGACATAAACTTAAAAATGTGTGTATAGTTAATGCTCTAAAAGGCACAAAAACTTAAAAATGTATCTACAGAGAGACAAAATATGAGAATTTTAAAAAGTTCTGCATAACACCCTCATTAAGTTTTCTTTTATCCTTTGGTAGCTCTAGAACGACACCTATTGTATTAGAAATATTTACGGTTCGAGCATTGGGTTGTGGCTTCCGTGAAATATATTTTTGTGACTCTTTCATAAGCAATCTTAAGACATTGGACACATCCAAAACTAAAAGCCTTCACCTAATAGTTCAAAAGTCAGAATTAACACAGACAGCACTAAATCTGAATCAATCGATCGAAGGGAGGAGATCAGGTCCCAACTTAACGGACGAGGAAAAGATATGCCAAAATTAAATAGCAAATGTTAGCAAAGTAATGGTACAGAGAAGTCAAGAATTTGATAGGATTTAAAATGCTTTGAACCTAAAACACCAAATCATAACCTGTTCCATAAGTTCTCTGACACCCCTACCCTCCTTATTACTTCGTGCGGCACCCAACTCAACACCAGAAACCCTCTCAGCAAACTTCAGGGTACTTATAGTCTCCGAGTAGGACTCTACATCAGGATTAAGTTGTACAAACATGAGAGTCTTTGCTTGGCCACCTGCAACATAAGCCATGAGAGGGGCATGAGGATTCACATGTCAGAACGACAGAGATACAGGAGGAAAGTGTTTAACAATTCCACAGAAGAGAACATTCAAAACAAAGGCAAATCCTGAAAAACATCTCTCCAGAGAAAAGTACAATTAGTGCCTTATTACTCAAGCATGGACTAATTACCTAAAGAGCTTTGAAGAACTTGAGTTAATTTGCTATTTCTGTACGGCACGTGAGAACTTTTTTGAGCCAGTGCGAAAATCACATCTCCCAAAGCCGATAGGGATTTGTTTATATGTTGTGCTTCACGCAATCTGTCACCTGTTGCTTCAGAGCGATCGACTCTTTCACTGCCAGCCAGATCAACCAAATGAAGACAACCACGTAAACGGCATTGGTCTCCAGATCAAGCCCACGGACATGAACAGTAAGGATACTGTCTCATAAGAGGTGATATCAAAATTAGGCTCTCACAAAACATTCATAAGAGCAGGAAACTGAAGAAAATAATACTGCCAACCTGTGTGACCGACTGCTTCGTTCATTCAGAGCAGTAGCGCCTACAGCCCGATTCATTAAGCCAACATTCATCAGCTCTAATACATCAGTAGTTGATTTAACAGGATGCAAGCTAGCATCAGGCACAGCTAACCCATTTGGTTGGGAAGAATTCCATATCCCAAGTGTGTGCAAGTCAAAGAAAACAATGAAATGTATTCCAAAAAAAAAAAACTCAAATGGAAAATAAAACAAACACAAGTAAAGGCTGTAGGTCACCCATAATTTTGGCAAGTGCGAGGATCAAACCAACTCTACAAAAAGAACTTTGTTGGTGAATATTTTAAAACGAAAAATACATGCTTTGATAAACATAAAGTCAGCCAGAAACTTTGAAAGGATATCTCTTCTGAAAACTGCCATTGCGGAGTAAGTCTCGCACTTGTTCATTATATATTTCAACCATTTGAACACCAATTTCATATGCAATGGAGCTTTGTCTTTTCTGGGAAATAATGAAGAGATCATTCAGAGCTCTATAGTTGACTCCCCAATCCACAACTGATGTCATATTTGGTCCAGTCTGGGAACATTTTGAATAGCATTAGCATATTGTATAAGGCCAATAAAACTCTTTCACTAATTTTTAAGAGAAGAGAAAAAAAAAAACTTTTTCACTAATTTTATAATTATTAGCTTACCATTGTGTAAGTTTTCCTGAACCAGTTTGGCCATAAGCAAATATGCAAACATTATACCCATCGAGCACAGACCTGATTAATGGTTGCGTGTCCCTAAATACCTCCTCTGGAGACAAGAAGGGTTTCAGGATAAACAAACAAAAACACAAAAACCACAGTGATCGGTATATGTGTGTGTTTGCAGTGACAAGACATCAAACTTTGATGTGTCTATATATATATATATATATATATATATATATATATATATATATAGAGAGAGAGAGAGAGAGAGAGAGGTTTAGCACATTATCAGTGAGAAGACATCAAACTAGACATTTGTCATTAAAACTTCAGTCAAATTAGAACCTTGGGTGGCTGCAGGACCAAAGATCTTGTTGAATTTGAAAAGACGATGAGTGTCTTTTCCTGGTTTTGAGGGGTTTATAACAACCAATTCTCCATTCTCACCAATATACTGCATGGTCGTTTGTTTTGCACTTTGTCCCGACAAGAATGGCCTTATACGACAATAAACTCTTATGTTTCCTAGCAAAGTGAGGCAAGATCAATGAGCAAATTTATTTGCTGCTAAACATTAATCATATGCAGAGCTACTGACCTTTCAAATCTTGAACCTCATTATACAATTTCCGATTTTCTTCAAGCACGCTGTGATAATTCTGAGCAGCGTCTATCAAGCCTTTGAGATTTATACCTGATCAATGCCAATAAAATAAAGATAAGAAACAGTGACATGCGAGTTAACTGTGGTTTCAAAAGTTGAAATGCAAAAAAATTGTGATATATCCCAACCAAAATGATAAAATTCTTCAGCATAGGTATTCTTCATCTTTGAGACCTCTTGCTTTATGGACTCAGATGTCAACCTCAATTCCTGATCAATTCATAACACAAAGCATCAATAATGGGAACCTATGTTAGATGTAAATCATCACATTCATCGCGCACCTGTAGGGATCCAAATTGAGAATCTATGAAGTGCCTGTAACCGTGTTCTTTTCTTTTCCATCGCAAAAATTTTGATTCTGAAAAGTCTTCAAGCTCTTTTACTTTTTTACTTGAATCTGTCAGAAGACACTCAAGTTCCAGTATTTTCTTCTGCAGCTTTTCTTTGGTTTCCTCAGCCTTGGCTTCCAATTGAAAGAGATTTTCTTTATAGGACTTCTTGGCTAATGTGAGTTCTTCGTTAAGTGACAAAATCTGACTCTCACAACTGTCCATTTCTTTCCTCAATTTAATTAAATCCTGCTCTTCAAGCTTCTTCTTCTCCTCGATTTTAGTCTTCTCAACCTGTCACAGTCATAAACATTGAAGGACCAAAATAATAAATAGAGAAATCTTCAAGCAGTAAATGTATCAGCAAATGTCATTGTTTCAATGATCACCAATGATGGCAACATGTTTCAGCAGTTTTCATCTTCTAAAATAGCTAAAATATATTTAATCCATCAGAGGTTGATATAATCGTTGATGGTGAGAGAAACATTAGCTTCCTGATTGAGATATTAGATAAATACGAAGGCAATGCTGATGTGATTATTAGGTCCAAACAAGTTACCGTGCCACAACAAATAGACTAAGATACAAGGAAAATAAATAAACTAAGATACAAGGAAACTTTAAGGAAAAAAATAAGACGACAAGTAAATGCATTATTCTAAACAAAGTTATTAGCAATTATGAAGCTTGATCTAAAACCTAGCAATTGAATAAAAGTTAAGTACTGACGAATTCTTGTTTATGAGAAAAACCACCAACTGCAAAGAAGGCACAAAACAAATAGAGCAAAAAAAACAAGAACGAAAAACTTGACAGGCACTAGGGCACCATATCTGAGAGGCGACCAACTATCAGGCGCATAAATATCCCCTGAATCAACTTGCAGACTTTTTCCTTTAGAATTGTCAAAACACCGCATTTCACAATTGATAAAAATATTTCCTTCTTTAAGAAATTCACCTTCATCTGTTGAAGCTGGTTCATGACAACCTGCAGAATTTAAAACTCAGAGTGATGAATAAAAGGACAAAGATAAATCCACATCCATAGTCCACATAACGAACAACATACCTCATTTTCTTCACTAGTTCCTGTTGCAAGAGTTTCTAATGCTCTAATTTTTGAATGATACCTGTCTTCACGAGACTTGTACAGATTGCTTTGCTGCAATAATAGCATAATGGAGTCACAAAAGCTACATCCAAGGAAAATAAGATGATATTCAACTGCTGATAATGTGTTACCTTCCTCATATTGTCCGATTGTTTTGAAACCCGCTGCTCAATTTCTTGCACAACTAACTTCAGCACGGATGCGACACGCCACGTGAAAAGCAATATGTCACAGGTTAACAATCAAATGTAGATCAAAATCAGTCAGCTAGGATGAGAAGAAATACTATATCATACCCGCAACTGCATGAAGATATATCTATAATGTGTTCTCGTAGTGTCATACCTGAGGAATGTCCTCATGCTTTCTCTCAATGCTTTCATCCAAAATCTTATTGACAGCACTGAAAAGTGCGTGCGTAGAGGTGTTCTGCATAAGAAACACAGCTTAAAGCATAAGAACATGTCAAGTGAAAGAAAATGGTCAATAGAAGTGATAATTTTGTTCTTTTTTACTTTGCTGGGTAAAAGGGTGTATGTACCTCTAAATTACCCAGTTTCATCAATTCTGAAATCTTAGAAGCCGGGATATCCACATAATGTCCACGCTTTGATTGAAGGACATCAGATAAATTATTCCCTACATGACGAAATGATGCGACATTCAAGAAATAGGTACAGGGGTCATCACATGTAGAATCTAGAAACTGAATTTACTGACACCAACATGAGCCACATGAGAACAGTGTATGAACTAGTTTTCACGTTGATATAGTAAAATACATCCCCACATTTCAACTTCCTCAAGAATATATTCCATAAGCTTACATAAAGGTCAAGTAAGAGAATTCATTGTGAAAGGAAATTAATAAAATTTCTCACTACAGAAACTTTTTGCAAATAATCAACTCACATCTGACTCAAAATGTATGGAGATAGCATTTCAGGTGAACTCATTCGTTTTTGAAAGTGAAACTTCAGGCTTACAGAAAATTGGCTAGCAGGAACTAGTTGTTTGGCTTAAGAACAATACGTATTTTATTCTAACTTTAGCAGACTTGAAGTTTAACACTTCCATCAGGGAAACAGGTACTCCGTTTTTCCAGAGGTCACACTACAGCAGCTAGACTAGTGGGTAGTGGAACATATAATAAAATAGATTAGTGAAATATTAGGGGCGGAGGGGGGGGGGGGGAGAGAGAGAGAGAGAGAGAGAGAGAGAGAGAGAGAGAGATTTGTTTTAAAACATCTACATAAAGGAGAATATAATAGACAGGTTTTACCTTCAGCGAGACCATTAAAAGCTTCTATTCTGCCAGAAACATTGCCATTACGAACTTCACTTAAACCACCCAACTCCCCATTTTCACTCACATGTACATCTGACTGCGGATCCATAATAAATTTGACAAGTGCCTACAAAGTCCAACAATGGACACAGAACTGAAAGTTGAAAATTTCGAATAAAGTTTATTAGTCAAACAATTATCAGATGGAACAAAATGAAATTGGATGTTCAAAACACCAACTCATCAGAACATGGACAATATTACTTCTCCAACCACATTTGTGTGTCATTGTTTGAATTACTGGCAATTTCATCTTAGAGTTAAGACAGGTATTGGTATAGCTTTTATTAATGTAAGAGCTAGAGCCAAATATCTCTTTAGGTCACATCAGACAATTAAAGAGGCTACTTTTGGGAAAATACCAAGTTGTTCCCAAATGGGGGCCTACCTTAAGGATTCTCCAGTAAGGAAATAAAGGACATTTAACCATGGGCAAGGGGATATTAGATGTTGCCTCTGGAAAAAGTCAAGTCTCTCCCCATACAAATGGAATCAAATCTAGCTACTCAAGATATTGATCCTAACTAATCAACCCTTAAAACTTCGCATGAATCATAGGATGAAATAGTTAAATCTAAACTAATGAAAACTTGAAAATTAATGACAACATGCACGCCTTTGTATACATGACAGCTTACAACAATTTTCAACTCACAAAACAGAACCGAGAGTTTTCTCTAGCACATGACTTGTTTAAACTTTAAACAAAGAAACTAGCATGTCAGTCAAATCTACACAATGATCTATACCAAGATAGCCTTATTACATGTCGAAAGAACAGTCCTCAACCTCCAAATCAAGAAAAATGTGCGTGCAGTTATATTAAATTGACATTCAGCACTGTCGCTGCACTTGTGGACCTTGGGCAAGATAGGAGATATTCGATGCCTATAAATATAATAATGCCTAGCTACATAAAATCAGAACCTCGCTTAAGCATGAGTGCCAACAGAATTAAACTTACATAAATAAGTAAACAAAGTGAAGTGTCGTACTAAATCAGTTACATCCAATACTTCTGACGCTTTCTCTAAGTTGAGCAATAGATGACAAACCTAACCACAAGTTTATTCTTAGTACTTTGTCCCATAGTTGTTGCATCAAGGTATCAGTGTAATACCTTCACATAAAGTTAAATCTCACAAATCTTATTTCCTCATATAGCATTAAACAAATAACAATATTTAATCATATGGACCGATTCAAAAAACTTTAAGATGCTAGCAATTGGGGAAAATCACTACACCTTCAGAATCAGATTCCAGCAAAGGGAACTAAACTGAGTCATTAAAAGAAAATAAAATAGATAACTGAAGAGGGAATGAAGAAAATATTTGCATCATTAATAAATAAATTTTCTTCTGCATCACTACCAAAAGAACAAAGATCAAAAAAAAATTCCAGCATGGGCTTGTCATGACTGGGCAGTCAGTTTGGAATAAATCAATTGATGAAGTTCTGGAAGAAAAAATTCCACCACAAGTCGATGACAGAAGTATTGCCGTTACATAAATTTACAGTAAAAGAAGGAGGTAAATAAATTAACCAAGATGCTGGGCAGAATGGACAAGTCTGCCTATATGATCACGAACAATACAAGGTAAGAAAATTCATCATTTAGTTAGCAATTGAAGAAATAAAATTTATTTATTGTTAGCAAACATAATCAAAAGCCACATTACTTTCAATTGCAAAGAGATTACTCAAAAGACAGAGTCATATCACTCCTATGCCCCAATTTGTTCAGCTAAAGAAAACGTATCTCATTGTTTTCCAGCTTCCCTGATATAAAAATTATAATAAATCGACCTTATCATTTCCCCTGCCTTAAATTTTTCTCCGCTTGTAGTAATAAACTCTTTATAATTTTGAAGCAAGCAGATCTAGAAACCGGTTACAGCAACAGCATTTCAAAAATATTAAACAATGACGTAAAAAGATTGAAATGAAAAATAAGAGAACAAACCCTCAACTGCTAGTAAATGGAGCACAATGTACAAACACGCAAGACAAATTACCCATTAAAACTTAGAGATTTGCTACTATGAATCAAATGGGTTTAGATAGGATTCAAGAAGAAAATATTAATTCTTTGCATTTTAATTCCAAGTCTCCCAAACCCTACATTGTGCAAAAACCTCACTTTTTTTTGGAGAATAAATCTCACATTTTGATAGCCTACGTCCACCCAAAAAGAAAAAGAATTTGAAATGATTGAGAAGAAATTATTCCTCTTACCAAAAAAATAGAATAAAAATAAAACCCTAGAAAAATCCGCATAATCTGGGTACCAACCTTAATATTATCCAAAATGCAGAGGAAATCGGATCAAATGAATCAGAAACTCCACTTTCGCTACAGATCAAATTTCAAAACCCATTTTCCTCTTTTTGTTCTTTCATTTTCCTAATTTTCCAAACTATTTTTTCTGGGTTTTTTTTCCAAAAAAGGAAAAAAAGAAAGAAACCCAGCTCCTAGCCAATGAGGAGTTGCCTTTATTTGGAAGTAAAGGGAAAATGTGATTGTGAAGATGGTGATTGAAATTGAAGGTTTGTTTACAAGCAAAACAGGCTTTTCTAATTTCTTGCTTATTTTTCTGGATAAATCCTTTTTGGGTTTTGGCTTTTGATATATTTATTCAAAATTAATTAAAAAAATAAATAAAAATGCGGTCGTGTGCCCCACAACGTAATTTGGAATCGTGTTCCCGCCTTGTACTGTTTTTTTGTTCGCTTTTGTTTTGATTTGGGATTTTTTTATTGGCTAGCTCTCCATGCACCATGGTCATGGGTACAAGTCTTTAATGCATCTCTTCATGTTTTTCACTTTTTTTTTGTCATATGTATTAGTATAAATGCTTCATGCAAAAAAAGTTTGTGTTGCTTGGATCAACTTAATGTTCGGATTATTTTAAAACCTTATTTTAGAAGAGGATGAGTAATATAAGAGGCATTTTTTAAGTAAATTTTATCTATTAAGTTTTATCATATCGTGTCACATGAACTTTATCTAATATCATATTTTGGAGTTTAGGATAACAATGAATTGGATGTGGGTTAAGTTTGTATGAACTCAAGACCTGTCCCTTAAATTTTTAAAACCCAAATTCAGACTCAACAGACATAGGGCCTGTTTGTTTATGTTTCCATGGTCCATTTCAGGTTTAGGTTGGGAATAAATTTTGAGAATTTATTGGTTTTCGTGTGAAAATTGGGATTGTGTTTGGATTAATGAATTGAAATGTGTTTTATGTAGGGTTGGAAATGAGATTGTGTTTGGTTTGAGTAGTTTTGAAATATTATTTTATGTATATAATAATTGAAAAGTTGGTAGTGGTGGGGTCCACTTCAATATTTTAATTTGAATATATAATATCTATATATATATATATATATATAAACAAACCCCTTTCTAATTCTGTTTTCCCGCCTAAACACCTCTTTCTAAAAAAAAAAAAAAAGCTATTTTCTCGTATAATAGTGGATCAATTTGTGTAATTTTGGTTATAAATTAAGCCATCTTTTTTGATTTGTTAAGTTTGACCAATTTAGTTATTTATGGGTTAAAATACTCTCAAAATAAGTTTTTGTCCAAAGTTTGCTGGAGAGTTGACTTTGTTTCAACTAAAGGAAAAAAATAACTGCAAAATCGATTAAAGTTGACTTCTCAATTTACAGCCCAATTACCGATTTTAATGAATCTTGACTGCTTCCAAATATAAAAGACGTGTTTATATTTCTGGAAGATTTAAACCACAAAAATATAAAAAACCGATTGTCGTATTTTTTTATGGAAAACTATTGATTTGATATCTATTTACATAGAAAAAAATTGTGTACTAATTTACATTGATCGATTTTTGCATTCAATTGTTCAGGTTTGGTAAAAAAATCGAGCCACAGAATTTGAAAATATATAAACCCAAATCTGTGATGAATGAATTGGCATTGATAACAATATATGGTAAAAATCTTGAAAATAAGAACAAAAACAATATCTAACCACAAATATTTTGATTGAACTTCCTTATAAGTTCGGTCCACCACAAGTATAAATACTTGAACTATAGCATTAGAAAATTTACAGCAATTTATAATTTATCTCTGACAAAGCTTGACCATATTTCTTGAATTTTTTCGATCAACATAAAATAGAGATGGCACCATTCGTTACACTCATTCGCGACCTCAACAATAGCCAAACATTGTGGGTTGTCAAATTGAGGCTTATTCGATCATATGAGAAGTCGTCTTATTCGTATAAAAATCAAATCTCAACACTAGAATGTGTTTTCCATGATAGTGTAGTAAGTTTTTTTTTATCTTTATTGTCTTTTGATTTTTTGTTTGCATTGTACGTAAACTTATTATTC
This sequence comes from Rehmannia glutinosa, assembly GCA_016081115.2. Classification (NCBI taxonomy): domain Eukaryota; kingdom Viridiplantae; phylum Streptophyta; class Magnoliopsida; order Lamiales; family Orobanchaceae; genus Rehmannia; species Rehmannia glutinosa. The sequence continues at coordinate 1,313 of JABTTQ020000834.1, read as the reverse complement.
TAATTTCTCAGATCAAATATAACAGGGTGATCGAATTCATGGCACAATAAGGAAATTTGGATTGCAAACTTCAAAAAGATGTTGAAGGAGGGACATGTTTATGTGATCAATGATTTTTGGTCACTAAACAAACTGAAAAATACAAGACTACCGCCACAAAACACAAAATTTTGTTTTATGGGAAAACTCACGTTTTGAAATGTTTGAGCGATCTTTCCCGATTCTTTTTGATTTTAAGAATTTTGCTTGATTTAACAAATCCCGATAAGGTTGACGATCTGATGTTGTTAGGTAATTTTACAGATTTTTTTTGGTTTTACTTTTACTGTTTGGTCAAATTGCTTTGTTTCTGAATTTTAATGTTTCTTGGTTTTTTCAGATGTTATTGGCAGAGTTGTGTCAATGCACAAAGGCTCGAGAATAAAGACATTGATGGAAGAATTACAAGATTCATTGAGATAACACTAGAAGATTTAGAGTAACATTCTTTTTATTATTTTCTGTATTATTTATCTTACTTTAAACTAACAATTACATTTTTACAGGCATAGGCGTCATGTCAGTGCACTCTTTGGGAGGATTATGTGGAACAAATTCTACCTCATTTGGAGAATAATATTGTCGACCCTATGGTGGTTATTTTACAAATGGGTCGTGCTAAAGTATTTAAAGGTATTTTTGAGTAACTTACAAATTTTTATTATTTGTAATTTGTAATTGTTCGGTAATCATTTATTTAATATAATATTTGTAAAATTATTACAGAGCAAGTCAAGGTTTCAAAACAAATCTTTGTTACAAAGATTTATGTGAATGATCCAATTGAGGAAATTCAAGAATTTAAGAGAAGGTTTGTGTGACTAATGGTTTAAAATAAAATTAATTTTTTATTAAATAGTTCGAAAATTACTATTTGTATAATTATTATAATATTAATTTTTTACTGATTATAATTTCTTTTTTAGGCTTATGAACAAAGAATAATCCAACATTTTCGATAAGCCATGTTTCAAATCCACGATCGACAACAGTGTTGGAGGAACTAGAATCTCCAAAATTCTCATTGAAGCCTTTAGAACATCTTTATGCGAACGACGCGGTAATATAAATATTTTTGTGGTTCAATCTATTATTGAAAACTTTATATTATATTTTATGATGTTTCCATGTTTTTTTTATATAGGCTGGGAGCTTTTGGGTTTGTGCAAGGATATTTGGTGTTTCGGATGAATGGTCGTACATTTCGTGCACAAGATGTACCAAAAAACTGCATCCAGCTGTTGATCAGTTGTACTGCATTAAATGTGACCATT